>JAQIWO010001083.1:0-11153 GCA_034695405.1 Entomobrya muscorum | reverse complement strand
CGCTGGAAAATACTAGACAGTGCTCTGATCCATCATCGTGAATTCTTCAGCGTCTCTGTAGGTTATTTTTCAGGGTGAGTTGTGTGTTGTGGCATGTAATCACATACAGAATTACCGGTTAGATTATAGAATCTATTCATAATAAACTAACGATTGATTTCTTTTCATTAAAAATTTCTTTGATTTTCTCATCTTGCCAGATGGCAGTACTAAATGCAAAGCTTTCATTTTTTGTCTTGCAATAAATTTGGTTTACAAAAATTTTCATGTTTGGTTACAATGCATTAACTGATATGTTAACTGTGAGCAAGCTTCTATATATGCTAACATTATCAGTAATACGCATACATGTCAATTTATTTTTATATCCACCAACGTATTTTGTACAAATATTTAATAATATTTTAAATTCAGCGGTATAGTAAGTCAATATGATGACTGTTTTGCTCCATTATCAATAAAATATAGCGATTGCTATGGCAATGTTAGCAAAATAATATTTTACCTTTGTACCTATTTAAGAATTAAAAATACAATTTGTATTTCACCTTCACCACATACAGGAAAAGCAAGTGTTTTAATATTTTCTTGTGATTTACTGAAAATAATTAGATTTTAGAAGGGGAAGACAGAATGGTGAGAAAAATTGCGAAAAAAATTACAAATGAGTCAATTTTAAATTTAAAGTCGTAGCAATTTTTGCTTGAAATTTTGGATGGATGCAGAAACAGTTTAACATTACTCTAATAACGTATTTGGGTTCTCCTTCTGTCACTCATTCTCCCTAAATATATGAAGGTAGATTATCATTTTTCACAGTAACTTGCCTGGCCTCAGCATTTATAATAATCGGAAGATGAATGACACAAATTTTTGCCTTGGTCATTTCATTTTTATTTGTTACGTAAGCGATTTAATGCAATTTAACCCTTTTGCATGGAAATTAAAACTATGATAATCTCAGTATACGTGGAAATATTTTGAATAATTCACTTCACGTTGCGTGGGGATGCTGGGGGATGACTACTTTTTTTATGTGGAAATTTAAAAAGGAGGGATGGTGGTGTGGTGTGGCGATAGACTTCAACCTATCTTTCGTCCAGTGTGGGAATTTCTAGGGCTAATTTAATCACATTTTTTCTTCGCCAGTACATTATACAACCAATACTGCTTCAGTTAAGCTATAAAAAGATTAAACTTTACTTATTTTATATGTGCGAAAACAATTTATTGTTAGCAAATAATTCCGTACAAGTAAGTGTAGTGTGTTTTAAAATACGTAATTAAATTATCTTTCTGGACAACTTCATAATAATTGAATTAATGTAAAAGATATATCAACGAGTATGATAAGCCTTAAAACAAGGAATTGCACATAATGCAACGTTACAATCTGGACACATATTTCTTGTTTGACGCCTTTTCTTCTTGCTCCTACAAACTACACAATCACGAGACGGACGAGGCTTCCTATCAGTTGCCGGAATATAGTCCATAAAATGACGCTCCGTAAATCGTTTTTCACTGAGTAGGGACGGTTTTCTTCCACGCTTGACATTATGCTCACCGAACTTTCGCAAAATTTGAAGAACAACTCGTTCTTTAAACTCCAGAATCGGAATGCGTTGGTGTTTCACTCCAAAAATTATGTTTGCGTTATACAAGCACAAATCGAGCATTTTGAAGAAGAGCTTTTTGTACCATTTAGTCGATTTCCGGTTCATATCATAAGTCCCAGTGACGATGTCCAGTTTATCAATCGCTCTTGATTGCTTGTTGTATTGCAATACGCTGACTGGTTTCTTTTGCTCGATGCCTGTTCTTGTCCTTACAGTTGTCATCTGGTGTTGGTGGCCCGTTGATAACATACAAACCTCTTTTCTATCTCTCCAACGCTCTACTAGAATACCATTACTGGAATACACCTGGACGGTATTTTTTCGTATCCGTGCTTGCATGTTCGGGGTGTACTTTAAACGCTTGTGAAGTGTCCCGCAAACGTTGGTCTTTAAATTTAACAGTTCCCTTGCGAGTCTTGGATTGGCGGAGTAGTTATCAAAGTATAAACAGCGTCCAGCATTCAGGTACCTTGATGTCATCTCAAGCGCCATTGCTCCACCAAAACCGAAGTCGGCGGTCGAGAATTGAAGTTGGTGACCTTTCCCTTCGTAAATCATGCAATACAAAATGTACCCTGTTGCTGAGTCCCCGACTGAGAAAAGTTTTATTCCAATCTTTGCCGCTTTCGATGGAATATACTGTTTGAAACTCAGGTTCCCCTTGAAAGAAACTAGTGATTCATCAACGCAAATATGGCGCCCTGGATTGCAATGTAGACCTAATCTTTCGTTGAACAGTTCCCACAAGTTCCTTATTTTATGAATTCGATCCCCTTCCTGCTGCTCCTGATTGTCACAAAAGTGCAGAAATTGGCTTGTTTCCTTGAACCGATCACTTGTCATAATCATGGGGACGATGTCGCTCTTGTAGAACGGGATGTTACTCCAGTAGCTAGCTTGAGTTGGTTTTTGGTCCACTCCCATGCATATCCTTACCGCGATCATTCGGAATATATCTTCCGACTCTATTTGCTTGAAATTACGCATGCGGCGACTAAGTCGTGGTGTCTGGCTGCGAACCTCTTCATAGTAGGTATTGCTTTGTGCAACAATAAAGTTGACAATTTCCGGCGTAAGAAATTCCAAAAAATATTTCAATTCCAGATCTTCTCCTTCTGGAAACTCAACAAACGATGGTTGACTATTGAACTCGAGTGGAGTAGTTTCTGCCAAGCTGTCATCCTCAACCCATGTCCAGTTGACAGTTTCATCGACATCCATTAACCCATCTTCGTCTTCTTCAACAAGCGGGGGTGGCGGCGTAAATGGGCTAAACGGTGGAGACGGAGGTGTATCCTCCTCTCCATCACTTGCATTCGGTTCTGAATCGGCGTCGTCTTCGGAATCATCTTCAACTATAGCTGGGGAATTTTCATTTTGCTCCTCCTCGTCCTCCGATTCCGGTGACATAAATACCTCCTCACTGAAGTACTGCAATTCTAGAGGTTAGGTAATATAGAACGTTTTAGTATTATTTGACCATCAAAGTTACAACTTTAAGTTGAAACGCACATTTTACAAAATGCAAGAATACATACCTCTTTCTGAAGCTTCCGAACCACGGTGAGATTCCGATTCACCATGCGGCGAGCCATGGCTGTCGTTTAACAGTCTTACTGATTCAGAATCATCGATCTGAATGCTGTTGTCATCTGACAGACTCAACGGTTGAGAATTAAGCGAACCATTTAGACTGCCGATATTGCCACTTAAAAGACGAACGGGCTCGGACGCTTGATTGTTGAAAGCCTGGGAGTGGTTTTCAGGTAGAGCACGAGCTCCTGCAGATTGTGAAGCAGACTCACTATTTGACGACTGGCTTCCCCATGATTGCTGAGATATATACTCCAGAATTCTATCAAAACAATCTCCTGATAGTTACCCTTTTAATTATTTAACTTTTTAAAACAAAACGACGTGTGAATGATTTTTATACTTACCTATCCATAATTTATTGTTCCCAAACAGGCGAATTAGCTTCAGTTTAAGTAGATGATCACCAAATCCACAATAATCTAACTTTCACAAGCTTCATGCGATCTAAGCAGTTATTAAAACCATCGGTAAGACTAGTCTCTCATTACCAACTCAAGAAAAAAAATCTGCACTGAAAATTGCGTGATCCCATGTCACCTGCCGGGAGCTGATCATCTGATTTTTACGTGATGCCATTTTCAATCAATGATAGAATGTGTGAATAAATCAGTTGTTCCACTTCAGAGGAAATTTTTATACGACGTACTATTCCGCGTTTCCACGTTTACAAATAAAATTCCATCACTTAATTTTACGTGATGCCATTTAAAAAATGAAATTTTGAAACTGAATTTTGCGCGATGCCAAACGTAACGGTTAACTAACAAATCCCAATTTTATTTTTTAGTCGATAACTACTTTCATTTATTTCTGGTTTGCACTTATGGAAAATAGATTCTGTTTCAATTCAATTAGCCCGTTATGAAGAATCAAAAAAATAATAAATATGAACACGAGACATTCCCGTCTTTAAAATAGTTCAACCTGAAAACGCAGGGCGCTCGTATTTTAATTGATAATCTCGAACCAATCACGGATTTTACAAAGAAGTGGGGACAAATGTGATTTTTCCCAGAAAAAGACATTTAATATGATTAATATATTTTTTTGATATGAATTCATAAAATTAGTATTTTTTAGCATTTTTGAACAATTTATATGTAACGCTTTGCCACGCAAGGTCTGTGAAAGTCATGGTTGCTTCTTTTCCATTGTTAGGAACAAAACAAAATTCACGTAGCTTGTGATTTCCTACGCGTACATATCCGCATCTCATAAGTATTTTCATTACATACTAAAATGTCAAGTGTAAACCTCCATTTAAAATTGTTTCCATGAAACAATTTTTCGAACTTACGTAGGAAAATTAACTTTCGTAAATTTTATAAAATTGTGGCAGAAAGGTCCACTGCTCAGCATTAATACTTTGACTTTGTGACTAAAATAATAATGGCAACAGCAATGGGCTGGAATCTATGTCAAATTCACATTAATGATGCCGTAAAATTTTTATGCACCGGAAGTTGAATTATCCAAATTTTCACCCATTTCATTTTTCGTTGCTTACTTAATTGACTCCAATTATATGCATAAAATAATATATATTTCATTTTCTGGTTATCCTAGTACACCCAACGAAAACTTAATTCCTGAATGCACCTATAGAACGCGTCATAAAACTAGGCACGAAAGCCAAGCGATATAACCAATTTGCCATAAATCATGGGCAGATATGGGAAAGCATATTATTGGCTAATGATTACGGCACTTCATAACGAATTCATATAAGACTCATAAAAAATGTCAATTCAGATTGGCTAGTCTAAGGTAAGTAATTAAACTACGATGAAACTGTTTTTTAGTCGCACGTGGTGCGTATGTAATAGTAATAGCTGGCAAGCTGGCCGAGTTCAAGCTTTACATGGAGTCTGAGGAATTTACAAAATGGCACATTTGCTTTAACTGATGGCTTTATTTACGACGGCAAAAAATCGAGGGAAAGTCAGTTGTATGTATTGGAGCAACTTACACTTCTTGATTTCCAGCTTACTTCATGGTCAAAAACCTTTATATCAAGCATGCTATGCTAATAGTGTTTAAAAATGTAAAACTAAATTGATTGGTACGAATTGTACCAATGTTGGAATTGAATTTTTTCTGCGGTAAAACCTTCGAAAACATTTTATTTGCTTGGACCACAGAACATTGAATTTGTGTGAACAACTATTGCTCAATAAAATATAGAGTTTTCTAAGATATTTTAATTTCAGCTTCCACCATTAAATCATAGTTTTTATTTAATACAATTATATTTTACAAGCAATTAAAGCGCTTCTATAGGTAGCCATTCATAAAGTAAACCTTTTAGTGACAATTTTTAATCATATTCATAACCATTGGCGGAGGATAACAGAGGAGGGGACGAAGGTGGAAGTAATGTTTCCCGAGGGAAGGAACAAAGCAGAAAATGATCTCTTATTGAATGAAAACGACAAATATATTTTTAGCTATAAATGAAATCTTTTATTGTCCTGATAATAAACTGATAAGATGACTTCAAAAATAAATAAATATAAAAATTGCACTGATATTTTCGTTAAATCTCGAACAATTCCTCTTATTTTCCGGAGGCATGGTATAGCTGCATATCTGGACCCCGATTTTATTTTGTTTTTGTCCGACATTCCATTCCCTTGAAAGTACGCCTCCTGGTTCATGTCGCATAAAAAGCAAACTATATTTTGTGACGGCATTGAATCACGCATTTAAAATATTTTTATTGATTTTTATTTTACATCTCCTCCAGGAAGCTTTACACACTACCGTCTCAAGTTTCTCCAAATCCAAGTTCTATAGACAGCTGCTTACCAAATTTTGTACAATCCACTTGCAGTAATTTTTTACAGCAAACAAATAACAGTAAATTAAAAACTGTCATTTCGTTAATGTTAAGACATGCTTCAAAAGACACCTATATCCGCACCCATTACTGTCCTTCATCTTCTTAAAAACTATATCTCAAGCCGCTGTACCGCTTGACTTTTCTATACACATTGGTATGTGCGGCGCTTTGCAACTACCATAAATACACACAAAAGTCATGCAGTGCAGCGGCCTGAGATATGGTTTTTAAAGAGATAGAGGACTATACACCCAATTTCGATTGTTGAAACACTATGCTCAGCGTGGCTGTAAATCGACCTATGAGTTCACTAAAAATTTCAATCTTATAAAAACACTTTTCGGCGTTTAAGCATTTTTTTTATTAAATATTTGTTGCTCCTCCTTAATTTCCGAGCATAAGCAATGGCCGCTAAAACATTTGTTAAACATAGCACTTACGCAAGCTCGTTTTGACTTGCTGCATCGATGATTTTATTGCATCAATTTTGATGGTTGTGGATTGGGATTTCAGAGAGAATGGAAACACCGAGCGACCACAAGAAATTTTCGAACACCTCTTCCATCTATCGACAAATTGTTGATGATGAACGTGTAGTGCGGAATGATGGTGGGTGTGCTGCAAAGATTGACATTAAATGTATCAATCTAACATTTAGTTACTATTTTATTGAAGACATGTGATGGAGATGATGAAGGGGAATTTAACTGGTCTTAAATGAAGGGAGCTCGCAAGGTTTTTTTCGCTTAAAAAACTAAAATGTCAGATTCAAAGGGAACTGAGCTTCTTTTTGGGTAGAAAATTTTATATAAATCGTTAAACGCACCTTATTTATGGAGGTGCTAAAAGGGAAATCAGAAATCATGGGTACAATAGGAAGGCCATTTAATTTAGTGGCTGCTTTAAATACAAATGCGCCCTATCAAGTTTCCAGAAACCATTAGCGATGAATAAGTGTCAGTAGGAACACGAGCATGATGGAAGTAAAAATGCAAGAAGGAATTGTCCCCTCCTTTTAAGTTTCTTCCAGTGAGGGCGATCGACATACTCACCGAATCATTGTATCATCATCATCTCGTTTTGTTGCGGGGTAATGGTGGAGTCTAAAGTGCGGAAACACAGCTCAACTTGCTCATTCCCTTCTCAGCTGGAGCTGGAGGACGCTGCTCTCCTGTTCGCTTCACTTGCCGTTCATGGTGGGATTATGGTGGTGGCTAGTCCTTCAACCTCGCTTGCCTGCTTCCCAGTTCGCGTCACCAACACTACTTTGCAGCAATATCTTTCTTCATGACTTGTATTTATTTATTTATTTATTTATTGATACAAGGGAAACCCTCATTCGAGGTAAGTTAATTCCCAGGAAATATTTTACATTCATTCGTCATCATCCTCATCATAGTACATATTAACTACATGATCAATACACGAAAGGTTACATACATTAGATTCGGGATTAGGAATTTCAAGTAGTTGCTTTGTATAACAATATTCTCTTATCTTAGCATTAAATATTTTTTGGGTATTCATTCGATGATTTTCATTACTTACAAAATTCTTAATATCAGATGGAAGGTTTAGCCATAGTTTATTGCATTGGTATAAAAACGATGTTTCACCATATTTGTTTTTTATTTCAATGTTAGGTGTTTTATAAGTCTTAGCTCTTGTAGTTTGTTGTATCCCCTCATCCTCAAGTATATAATTATTCATATTATCTGGACATTCATTTTTCAGTATTTTGTAGCATAAAATTATACATTCATACTCATATTTATGTTTACAATCAAACCATTTTAGATTTGTACACATGTCATTATAGGCACTATCATACATACCTCTATTTAATACAAACCTTGTTATATTACGGTATACAATATTTATTCTATTGATATGACTGTTATTTTTATTATGAAACCAAACAGGAGAGGCATAGTTTAGTACTGGCATTATGCATGCGTTCGCTAAGATCTTTCGGTGTGTGCTATCTAGTAAGTATCTATATGGGTACATTTTGCTTAGTGTATAATTTATTTTTTGAGACACTTTTAAAAAGTGATCATTCCATGACAATTCTCTATCTATGACCAGGCCCAATATCTTTAGCTTATTTACTTGGCGCAGGGGAAGATTGTTTATGTATACCTCAATTGAGTCACACAATTCAGGAGTAGCCTTTTTACCGCATACCATATACTCTGTTTTATCCACATTTAGTTCTAATTTGTTTATTTTTAGCCATTCACTAATATTATGTAAATCTTCATTGACTGACGTTACCATTTGATTTATGTTACCGATATCACTTTTGTACATTAATGTCGTGTCATCAGCAAACATGACTACGATTGCATTTTTAATAAATAGTGGTAGATCGTTTATCATAATAGAGAACAGGATATTTGAAATCGATGAGCCCTGTGGTACCCCAGTATGAGTTTGCCTGGTATTTGAACATTTTTCATTGACGATAGTATATTGTGATCTTTCATTTAGCAGTGATTTTGTCAGAGAATTATCTATGTTGTACCAGCTAAGTTTTTCACAAACAATGTCTCTATTTACCTTGTCAAATGCCTTACGAAAGTCTAAAGCAACTATTAAGCTGATTTGGTTATCATTGTAGGCTAATCGGATATAATCAGTAATTTGAATGAGAGCATGGACAGTTGAGTGGTTTTTTCGGAACCCGTATTGACATTTGCTAAGTATATTATTGCTTTCTATATACCCATTTATTTGTCTTATTAAACATTTTTCAAATACTTTGAGTAATATGGGCTGCACTGATATGGGACGGAGGTCATTAGGAGAGGTAGGACTTTTTATTTTAGGAATGGGAACTAATTTTGCACATATAAGGGAAGCAGGAACAAATGAGTCAGTAATGAATTTGTTAAAAAGGACAACAAAATTACTCACAAACATCGGTACTTTCATACACATATCAATCATACTTGGTGACAATCCCATCGTGTCAAGTGTCGTCGATTTTTTCTTTTTTATCTTTCTCCAGGCATATATAACATCGATTGAGTTTATGGGACTGTATTGGAATGAGCATGGGAAATTTAAGGTGGACGGTTTTGGTGGCATAGTCAAATGCTCCATTTCTTCTGAACCAGCTATTTCTACAAAGTAGTCATTAATAACCTTTGGTTCAAGTTCAATTTTGTCTCCGCCTTGTTTTTCCTTTATCACGTTCCACAGACCTTTCTCTTCAATCTGTTGTATAGTATGTAGCCTAGTATCTTGATTTATTTCTTTTTTGGCTTTTTTTCTCAGAGAGAATAGCATCTTTTCATTGTACACGTTTGGGTATAGTCTGTAGATTTTGTATGCATCTTCACGTTGAGCAATAAGCTCTTTAGTGGTTTCCGATATGTGAGTTTTGTTAATTTGAATAGGGATTGTTTTTGTTTTTACAGGTGCTAGGGTATTAAACATGCTTATTATATTAGTTACAAAGGAATCAAGGAGGTTGGAAGGATTGTGAAGGTAGGTTTCAGTAATACAGGGTTGCAAAAGGGATGCCATATCAGATATTGTTATGTTATTCAGATTTCTGTATGTTATCTTTTTTTCTTTCTTGCTTTGTTTGTTTGAGTTGGTATTTACATGTTACCATTTTGTGGTCAGCCACGTGTGCCTCTATTACTTGATGGTTTACAATTCTATTTAAGTTTTTACAGATAATCAAGTCGAGAATATTATTCCCCCTGGTAGGTTCGTCAATAAGTTGAAATAAGTTAAGCCTATTTACAATATCATTCAGTTTAGTGATATATGAATCACGCAAGTTAAAATCGCCTAGTATAAAAAAGTTATTTCCCTTTTCATTAAGAAATGTGCACAGCTTCTCAATATATTTGTAATCAGCATTAAGTGTGTGTTTTTGGTATATTGGATGACGATACAGGGTGGTTATATATATACTCTTATTGTGTCCTACTTGACATTTTAACAGTATCGCCTCAATGTTATCAGACTCAAGGAAATCAATGTTTTCTTCCTTTACTTTTATAAAATCTTTAGCATAAATGATTATTCCTCGTTTTCTAAGACCTGCGTTGATGCTATAGCTGTTGTAGTTTGTCATGTAGGGATTTGCTATGTTATTTGTAATACACGATTCTGTGATGCATAAAATATCTATATTCTTTTCTACTAGATGCAGATTAACCTCGATTTGTTTGCCTAAGAGTGACTGTGCATTTACATGTGCTATATGTAATATTTTCTGTTTTTCAGTATTGTGTGTATTATTAGGTTTCAACTTACTATTTAATACCATCGACCTCCTAAAAAATTACGATTTTTTCCGATGACGATTCCGGTTAATGTGGCATGCTGGAGTGACCTCTGTGGATTCCGACCTGTTTGATTAGATGAGTAATGTGATGATGGGATGGCAAGCCTGGTTTGGGTTGTGTTGCTTGTTATAATACTAGTTGTTACCGGCATTTGTGTGTTCACTGGAGGTGGGTTCCCCGTCGGCGGCAGGTATCCAGGTGAAGATGCTGAATTTGTCGGTGTTATCGGTTTGGCGAATTTGTTGGGGTCCACTTCTTTCTCAGTTACACTTCCGTACATGCTCGTAATCATTGTACCGTCGATGACAATGAAGCGATTTCTAAGGTCCGTGTAGACATGTGCATGGGGATGTGCTTTTAGGTGTTCGGCTCTGATTTTTAGAAGACGGTTTTGATCATCTCGAACATTTCTTGGAAAGTCTTCGTCCAGGAGTAATGGTTTTCCAAGTTTTCTTCTCTGGTAGTATATCGCATTGCGAGATTCAATTGAGCTGAATTGAATTTTGATAGGCCTTGACTTGTCCCTTCTTGGTCCGAGTCGGTTTGCACTTAAAATGATAATGTTTTCAGAACACTTGGCGTGAAAAAGATTAGTTAGTCTTGCTCTCAGTTCATTGTCAGGTTGGTCTTCGGGAAGATTTTTGAGAATCAAATATATTTTGTTTGTTTCGTAGTAGGCTCTATCATTTTGTATTTTTATATTGAGCATTTCACTTTCGATTTTCTGTAGGTTTGATTCGACAGTATCAATACGTTCACTTTGTACCACGACTGTATTTTGAATTT
>JAQIWO010001082.1:0-11156 GCA_034695405.1 Entomobrya muscorum | reverse complement strand
CTGAACGCGAGCCTAATTACTACAATTTGGTTTCTATTAATGCAATATGTTACGGTTACCTTCAATCTTCTTTTCCAACATACATACAGCTTTAGTTGAACAATGTTCGTATCTTGTTAAGAAAATTTTCCATGTAAAGAGTCTTGGGATGGTATGACGTGAGACATCACATTTTTTATGTTCTGGAAAATTATGCACATGTGTATCTAAAAGTGGAATAAATATGTGTAAAAGCGTGTGTTCCAAGAGACAGAAACATCATCATTATTTAATTCACAGAACATTCTCAAATTCACATCAAATCAAACGGTAATATCCATATTGTCACGGAACATTCTACGAAACTTTTAATGAGGTATCTATTTCCTGAAAGGAAGGAAGACGGAAACATGTTTGGTACAACTTCATATTTTTTATTTTGTTCTGTCAAGCAAGGATGACAACGAGTCGCTTCTGTGTGCACGTACGAAGACTGTTTCTTTGCATCGAGACCAAGACCAAAAAGTTGCATTCAGATTCAGGGAGTGTAAAAATGTGCACTAAACTTCATACCTCATCTAGTAGTATTCATGTCATAATAATAATAATAATAAATGCAGATAGTGCATATTTAGTAGCGTAAATAACGTCATAACCATTTTCTTCACTCGCCACGGCTGGATGGTTGAATGACTACTTACAACCGTCACATCATAATCGTTTGTGTCGGAAAAAATCCCTTGCTACGCTGTAATTTTTATACTTGTATGCATGAAAACACACATAGAAAGTACATGCTATACTTTACTAACTTTGCATAGAAAACAGCAAAAGCAAAGTATCATTTGCGCTAAAGGAATTGAAAGCATATTTGTTTTTAGCCTGCTTAAAGAACAAAGTTGACTACGCATAGCCATATTTAAATACTCCACACATTTTCGTCCAGTTGATGCTGTAAAAGCGATTTAATGCGTTTGCTCCAACATCACACGAACTCTTTATGACATAAAACATACCTTGTGGTATTAGTGAAGTGACATAATGCTAATTAACGAGTTTAAAACTAATAGAATGTGAATGTGACTTATGCTTGTCTCACTTGTCTGTATTGAAAAGACTCTTTGTTTAAGTGGAAGTAGTATAGCTTGTTGAGTTAAGATAACTACTGGATGGTAAGAGATTTTCAGACGCAGTTTGAAGTCACTTCTTTAAACATGGCATCATAGTGCAATGAGCAAATTATGAAGATGGTGAGATGGTGGTCAAACTGAAAATGTCTTTGGTTGACACCACTTTAATATCATAATTACAATAGTTCATGTAAAAATGTCTGTATAATGCATACTTGGAAAAACATAGGTGTGGATGCACTGGGATGCACGATGTACCACCGAAAATATAATAGAATACTGCATGCAATGCAACTGTAGAAAAATAATTTAAGTTAATAAGCAACTTGTCTAAGTTTTATACAATGATACAATGACTATAATGCCTTATGCAGCATTATGTTTTGGTATTTTCTGTGACCAATTTATTACTGCGAAAAAATGCCTTTCCAACGTTTCCAACTTGAATAAGTATTTTTTTTCTCAGCCCGTCTGTCGTCAGCCCATTCTTCAAAGGAAAACGACAACAGATCAGACTTGGCTTTTTACATCAAGAAGACAGTAAAATACAAGAACAGTGAAACAGACAGAACAAGGAAAATAAATACAATTTACGTTTTGGAGCAGCAGGGCTGACAAGCATACAAAAAACGAAAAAGTCGGACGGGTAAATCGGACGGCGGATGTGTAACGAGATTTTCAGAGAATATAATGCTCAGATAGCTACGATGCTGAAGCTACACTACCATGTACCATGTCCTTTTCGTAAAATACTGAATTTCCATTCATTTTTCCTCTAATTTTCAAGCCCAGTGGTAATATTAGCACTAGCATATAATATATGATATATACGTACTTTATGTATGTTGAAAGTTGAAATGAAAAGACTGCACACCAAGACGATCTACTCATACTCTATCCCTTCATTCTTTCGGCTTAGCGTGCATCTTCTTAAGAAAGACGATGGAGAAATGCCATGTGAACTGGACCATGTGGCATGGTTTGGTCTTGGTCGGAATGGAGTACTTTTTGGACGGTATTTGTTTTGTATTTTTTTGTGTTTGCTGCATTACTACGAACGTAACTTTGGCAGTGGCAACCTAACCTTCACGTTCAGTGCAGGATTTCGGTTCAGTAAAGTGTCTACAGATCAGCGAGAAAATGTATTTTCCCATTTTACTTATACTTTAGCTATACACGCATCTTAAATTTAAGTTGTCGTCTTTTAAAAAGAATGAAAAGTTGTTGTTTGAACAGTGGAAGTAGTATGAAAGCGAAAGAAATATGAAGCATGCATAGTGAATGGGTTGTTTTTCTTTTCGTTGGGGAAGTTTCTACTTCGTCTTCAACCAAGTCAGCGTATTGTAGGAACATGTAAACAAGAAAAACCTTTTTATGTGAAAACTAATAATTCTGGATGGTCCAAACCACGCAGCCAAAGCCAGAGAAATAAACACAATTTACACAGCAATATACATAATGCCACGTTATAATCATAATATTCCATCCTTCGTATAAAAAAAACTTTCGTGCATTTACTTATTCGCCAATTTTTATAAAAAAATTTATTCAACCTCGGGTTTGGTGATGAATTTCGTTTTTTATGTTTTTGAATTCTTTACGATCATGCAACATCACACATCACAAGACAAGACTGAACGTTTGTATGTATTTCTAAATGCCTATGCGTGTCAAGATTAGCTGTTGTGCGTTCGCGTTGTGTGTGCGTGAGAGTTGATGGCAGTAGATACTATAAAGACGGCTGGAATCGTCGACAAGGATGATAAAATGCAAGAAAAAACACGTTCGTATGTAATCGTGAAGCGAATTTCTTTCTTTTGCAGAGTGACGAGGATGATCATGATCATTAAACAATAATGTAGCTGACACGACAAGACATGATATATCCAACACATTCAGACACTTTGCGTTTGATGATTATCTTCCTCTTATAACGGCATCGTCTTCATCTCCTGGAGAATGTGAGTGGTTGCATCCAACCACCAAAACCATTTTCCACTAGTAAATGTGAACAGCATGACATGACTACCTAGTTTGACTTCTCCAGGAGACCAATAGTTCATGACGCTCACGACAATGCATATTACACAGGTTTTCAATAGTATGCAAAAATGTTGTGCACAGTGTAAAAAACATTGTAATGTGCTATGAATGCTTGAAAACTGTGTGTATTGTGCATTTAAAATAATAAATTACTAAAGAGTAATTTTTACCCAAAACTATACGTTTAAAACTTAAGTGTTTGACATTACATTAGATTTTAGTCCTTAAAACAGAAAATCCGACATGCAGTGAACACAAAATTTTAATTCAATAATTACCAGCAAAATAGTCGGCACACACACACACACTTGATAGTATATGATGTCATGCTGATACTGATAATGATGATGCGTTGTATCTATTATTTTTTCTTTAAATTATCCACTCTTCTTTCCTAGTCAAGAAAGTTGCCGAGTCATTTTTCTTGATTATGGATATTTAAATTCGACTTATGCACCCACATGTGCACAGTTGACATGTCGCTTATTTATTCAATGCAAAACATCCTGAAAAATGCCCGCAGTGCAGTGTTGCCAGTATAAACTAAAGTATACACAATTCTTTTGAGAGTTTTGAGAAATGCTCTCTTGTATACGTTAGTACTGATTTATTCAAAACCGCAACTTTAGATTTTCTTAGACAAAAATATATATTTATTTCACACGTCTGCACCGTCAGCTTTATTCATGCGCTATCAACAGCAGCACCATTCAATAAACAAAAAGTTAATCCGTCGCAAAAGGTAAGAAAGACAGCATAGCCAGACACAATCTTGCCTGAAGGTAATTACCAAGCACATTGATGCCGTACTTCATAACTAGATAATGTGAATCCAGCCACAGCAACAGTACAAAAGAAAACACAAGAAAAAAGATGTGACGACGACGCGTTGTCGTCAGGGTTGAATATTTGACGCAAAACCGTACAAGCTGAAATATATATATGCTATACGGATTATACTACGAACGAACTTTAAAACGGAAAAAGAAAAAAAAATCCCGTCCTCTGCGAATCATCAATTACCTGTTCTTCCATTGAAAACCCGCATGCTTTTCAGAGACACTATCTTGCACTATAGATATATACAGGGTATGTTGAATCCTTGTGTGTCAACAGTTTACAAACAGGCAAAAATAATAAATAATGGTACCAGGCATTAAATACATCACAAGCAAAAAGGAAAGTGAAGCAAAGCAAGTAGAAAATCCGACTGCCACTTTCAACATTGTACCAAGCCACCGCTAAACTAGCTAAAAACTCACTCTCACACACGCACATATTTTTTCTGTTGACTTTTTCTGCTTTGGTTACAGTCAGCGTGGCAAAAAAAGAGAGAAAAGAGAGACAGTAACAGGATTAAATGGATTCTTTTGTTGTGTAAATGGTGCTCATCCGCTTTCTTCCTTTTCATTTAAGTCTTCTAGCTGATTCTCTTTTGTATTTTTTTCTTCGGCTTTTTCTTCATCTTGTTGTATTCTCTTCTTTTTGTATCCTGAAACTTGTCTTTGAGCTCATCTTTCCTTTTCTTCCTTTTTCTATCCTCTTTAAACACATCATCTCTTGTCTCCCAAAGTTTTCTAGTTAAAGCTGTACTTTTCATTCATTCAAACTGTGCTGTGTGGTAATTCGCAAGAGAGAAGCATATACTTTTGCACACTGGTATATGTGTGGATGGTCGTTGTTTTTATAGTTGTCCCATACTTGATAATAAGGAACAAAAGTTAATATTAACTTTCTGTTCTTGGCTGTACACAAAAGTCTGTTGGAGTAATGATATCATACATATTATTATACATTCACGCGCATCGTTATTATTATTGTGATAAAAAGATCTAAATAACCTGCGGAAAACGTAAAAGTTGCTTTTTGTTCAAGAGAATAACAGACAAAAGCTTAATATTTAGTTAAGTTTCAACCCTTTTTCCAGAACGATGACAAGTTAAATTTTCCAGAAGCTTCAAAAAAGAATCACGTAAAAGTCTGGAAAAGCAATGTAAAAATGTTTGTTTGTATACGGTGGATAATGCGATGAATAAAACAATGTGAAAATATAAAAGAAAGAAGTACAGAAGTGGAAGCAAAGAAAGTTTTTCTGGGAAATGACTACTCCTGCTTTAGCTGTACGTACGTACGTGTTCGTGCATAAATATATGAGCAGCATCAATGCAAAAAAAACCCATGGTATTTTTATAAGCAAATTTGGAAGATATTTACAAAAGTTGCGCTGCATGCACTGTTTCTCAAGGGCAAGGATATTAGAAATTGTAAGTGGGTGTAGCTAGGTAAAAACTACTTTGAGGTGATTCTATCTAGATAGCGTGCAGTGCAAAGGAGAAGTATTCTCAAAATGTGTGAAGTGTTTCTATATTGTTGGTAAGAACTAATGAAAACACTTAAGACAAAAAAAAATCTAGTTCAGTTTACTGAAGAGTGAATGAAAACGAAGACAAACATTGCAATGAGACGATGTGAGGGTCGACCTCAACTGTATGGTTAAATACACAAACAGAAAGATTACTATCAAGATTCACCTGAGATAACGAATTTTCCTTTCTTTATGTTGAGAGTGAGCGGGTAACTTTGGAGTGAATGACTCAGAATAGGAATTAAATGTAGGTTCATACATATCTATGAACACAAACAAAGTTGCAGTATAAGTACCAAGTACAAATATAACGTTGTTGCTTATTCTGGTCGAAAAAGTTTGCCGTGTTTGGAAACTGAATTAGTGCAACGCAGTGGAAACCAAGAAAAAATATTTACATTGAGACACACGCGCACTATTATGCTCCTAGCAGGCTACGTTTGCATGCAGCTGTGTGTATTAGCACTCTCTACTCTCTACCTTCCTTTTGCGGTTTAGCTAAAACAGCATCAGTCTGGAAGAGAAAATGAGATTGTTAGAGAGAAATTAAGAGGATGAGAAAATTAGGGGAAGAGTAGTGACGATAGTACTTCATTTTCATGATTTTCTACCGATGCTTAAGGTTTACGTGAAAAAAGTATAAATAGAACATATAGTTTTCGTAGATATCTTCTTTCTATAGCAAACTGCAGAAGTGGAAAGTGAACACCATCTACATAATATACATATATACAAATGCATGTATGTATTTTCTTTTATATCCATTCGTTAAACATTGAATTGTGGTTTGTATTCAATAATCAATTAGCACTCCGGTGAAAAAGTTAGCCGAGAGAAGCACGAGCTTATAAAAAACACTTTTTTTTACAGAAAAGCTAAATTATATATACAGCAAAAGCGTACAACCTCTGAGCCCCTTGTTTTTTCGTTTCCACTTCCCCATCAATAAGAGACCAAGAGACGTACTTCTCTCTTTCATATCATTTTGTATTTATTTCGTGTTCCATCTTGGATGTCACATGTCACGTTTTTCCACTTCTTGTCGTTTTCTATTCCATGCCTACTTAAACTATTGAAAACTCAATAGAAGTAGAAGGAGGGCGCGAGTCTGTCAGAACGACCGACCCATATAGTACACAAAATCTTGTATCCATTTATACAACGTTCCGATGCACTTGTCTGGGTTCGATAAAAAATGTACAACCATGAAGGAAATCCATCTTTATTTTCAGAAAACTTTCAGTCGAAGTCTGAAAGTATACTTAAAAATTCACTTATTCCTTATAGGGTAACATACATATATAGCACATCATAGACAAATCTGAAAAAGTTACATTTTATTTTCTCTAAGATGCGATGCAACCACCCCTATTTTCAATCCTTCAACATACACAGGCATTCCTATTCCCAAGCATCATAATAGAAGTTGTTGGACTCCAGATGTAGTAACAAATTGAAAAAAAAACAAGACTAAAATACATATTATATTCCTTACTAAGAAATGAATGCATGTATACACTAAAAGACTGCATTGAAAATTGGTTAAATAATGCTTATTTGCGTGTGCTATAATTTATAAACTCAAACTGATTGCCTAAATGTGTCCGACCCTTCACATTCCATCCCCAGAATAAAATTAAAATAATCCGAGTTACTTTTTTTTGTAGATAGATATTTGCGTAAGTTCACCGGAAGAACCAGATCCCTATTTTCAAAGAACAAAAATTTTATCTGTGAGTATGCATGTCAAATATCGTAGAAAAGTATAATATTATGGAGTTTCTCAAATGATTTTAAACCTGAAAATGCCACTGGGAAACAAAAATTAAAAGGAATAAAATATATACATTGCATGCAACCATACAAATTAAAATTATGAAGTACTACAGAGACATAAAGAGATAGATGTTTAAAAATATAATCTCACGAATCAATCTACGGAGACAAGAAGAAGGCAGAAACCCCTTTACTGGAAACAATTAAAAATTCATGACTGAACATGTCTCAAATGATTACTTTTTCAGAAGGGAAATGTGTAAGAAAAGACCTTGCAAACGAAAATTATATGGAATATGTACTATGTACTTATATATCATCCCGAATTTTATACTGCCTACGTTTGTACGTTCATCATGAATTTGTTTGCCCTTGAGCCCTGGCGGAAATTATTGTGTGCGTGTTGTTAGTTTAAAAAAGTTCAACTTTTAGGTTTAAAATGGTATTTTACAAGAAACATTGAACCATTGAAAAGAAGACAAGAATAAAAAAATGCATGTTAACCTTCATCAAAAGGCGAACAAGGCATACATAAAGATAACTATATAAAAGCATGACTTTGAATACTACATATACTTTGGTAAGCTTTTTTCATATGAAACACACCACGACGAATAACAAAAGTCATGATGGAAAGCTGCAAAGAAAATTTATTTCTTGGGAAAAGTCATTCACAAATGCGCTACTGTAACATGCACATCATATAAAGAGTAGGAAAGAAGATTGTGGCTTTTCCCAGACAAAAAAAAAGCAGAAGATCGGAAATAGGAAAATCAAATCCTTAAAAGCTAAAAGTAATGCATAGAAAACAGACTGTTGATCTGATGCTTGGTACAGAGTAAATCCCCCGACTTTCCCAAGAGAAAGAACAAAATGCACAATCTTCACAAAGGTTTTTTTTCTTCTCTTGATGGGCTTACACTTTCCAACTAAACTTGACTGACTGATGCAAGTAGGCAAGCAATGGCACGAGACACGCATATCTTTGAAACTTATCCATCTCATCACACACAGAACGAAACCGAACTAAAATACAAAAGTACATAAATGCATTGGTAAAATTTGGAATAAAACTACAATATAATGGCTTATAAATGCATATGTATGTTTTTTTCTCGTACCATGATAATGACGTGATGTGATATATAGAGATGTATTAAAAGAAAACATTGAAATGCCCTTAAACATTGCCAAGCTTTTCTTCTTAAGCCCTAAGCCGAAAGGATCAAATACGCACATTGTTCAGAACTGAAAAGTAGATAGAGAATGGGAAGAAAGTATAAAAAAATATGTATAAAAGTTGAAGATGTGGAAAAGGAAGTGGGAGGGGAAGTTGAAAATCGACAGTTATACAGCAGAAGGCAAAGCTCAGAGTGAGCAAAGCAATTCTATTCCAATTCTATTAGGAATAGATATATTCCTGCAAAAAAGGAGAGGCAACGACAGAAAGTAAATTTGCTTGTTATGGGATAAAAAAAAAGTTGTAGTGAAACTCGTGGTAAAACTCAACAGACAGCAGAACAGAGCACAGCTTTTCACTCATTCAGTTGAAGTATTTTCCGATTTTGTGTGCTTTCCACACACTCATCGTCTTTTTGTCAAAAAAGTGTCTATTGCAATCTCATGCACGTGTGTATACCTTATATACACTCTTAAAACTCTTCCAGTCAGCAGCCACCATCCACTGACTTTTATTGCAGTCAAGTATCTTCAACCGAACATCGTTTATGTGTTTTCTTTTTTTGCTTTCCTCCGATATAACTGACATTAACCATATATTTTATTGTGAGTAAAACACATATATTCATTCGAGGCTGAACAAGTAAAGAGAAAAGTTGGGAAAAGAACGTACATTTATACACAACTCTGGAAAACACTCTGTGATATTACTACTTTCACATGCATTAGATTGCAGTTTGAAATGGCTTCAAGGTCATAAAATCTGGATGAATTTTCCTCTTGCGGCTTCCGAGTTTTGAGTTTATGGGAACTCTGAGAAGAAGCATGTACAAGTACACACATATAGTAGCAGGGTAGACAATGGGAAGAGTCACCTTATGCAAACACTACACCCAATACCCAACATATTCTTGGTGCTTCTTTTATTGCTGAAAGTATGGAAAGAACAAGTAGGAAAACGGCAAATAAATACATGTTGTATGTATGGATGATGGTGCTTAGCAGATACTTCTATTCATTGCTAGCATTATTTTATTTTATTGTCTTTGCAAGTTTCTAGTGGAGCTTGTGTTATGTCTGCTAAAGTTTTGTTCAGGGGAAGTCAAATAGCAAAGGTGCTGCTGGTGCCTGATGCACCATATATACGCACATGACGGTAGGTGTTCATCGTGCATGTTTATGTGCTTACCTTTAATATTGCATTTAATGTTTGCCTTGTTCAGTTTTGCTTGCTTAGAAAAAACTGCTAGCTACACAATGACAAAATAGGAAGTACTCTCACAAATATGCACAGAACCTAGTTCACGTTTGTTGAGATCAACGTTATGAACGTCAACCAAAAGGTTTGAAAGATTTTTTATTTGCTCATCTTTAGATATCCAATACGAAGTAAACGACAAGGGCTTATACGTGGTTAAGATCAACTAAAATTTAACTATCAGAGATCTGTCTCCACTTCTTCGTATTTTCTATCTAGTAGAAAATCTATTTAACCATGAAGTGCAGTAACTGTAAGAAAGGTTTCCTATCTTGTTTTTTGAACCTTCGGGATTTCTTCTTTTTAAAAAATGAGTTCAAACAGATGCAAACGCAATTTGTGTAACACGCACCTAAGGCTAACAAAAAATGCACATCCTTTTTGTATACCTATTATATAAAGTCTTATACACAGTATAAAACGTGTGATTATTATATACCTACTCTACTTTCGATTTTTTTTTCATTATCACTTTCACGATTGATTTTATGAATCTGACTCTATTTCATTTTTCTCAAAAGAGCTCGTCTACGAGGTACAAATAAATAGATTGGTTTGTTTGTAAGTGAAATAACTACAGCGCACACGACAAATAGATATAGATTCTGCAACCCCCCTTGCACCTAAAGAAAAGAGGTAAGAAATACAACAACTGCATCACAAACAACAACTCATCATTCCCCTTTTCTCTTCTCTTCGCTGCACATGGGAAGGAAAGGAAAGATGGTTATTATTATATGCTTTCTTTATTTTCCGAAGAAAACCTTTTTATCCAGTTTTTTTCATGGGTCGCTGTTGATCATGAAGCCAATAGGCAACGTATTGCTTGCGTCTAACCCTATCATAGAAACCAGTAAGTTAGCTGTCGGTAGCATACAACCAAGTTATAACATACAGAACAGTGAAAAGCAGCCACCATGATGCATATTGTACGTTGTCATCCTTTTGTGACTTGTTTTTTCCAATTCATTGCATATTGCACAAAAACGAATCACCACCACCGCCTCTATCTGAACAGTACAAAGTAGTCTGCGTTGGAAGATATATTATTTTTTACGCTGGATGTATTATCCATGTACTAAATATAAACGCACATATTATAACAAGATCCAGCCAAGAAGATAAAAGTGTGTAAAAGAATCTCCGTCGTTTTTTCCTATTTTTGAATTTTTTTTTCTTGTACATTTTCCCCCTTTTAAAAGTTATATACCATCTTTATCTTGTTGCCACTGCTTCTGCCACCGCCACCACCTCACAACGGTATCTACTGTTTCTTCCTCCTTTGGTTTCTCTACTCATGTGGAATTCCTTATTTTATTACTAGTTGTATTTTAGCACATAAAAGAAATTGGAAAGGAGCGAGCAAGACGAATAGTCGATATATATTTATATTATATATATATACCTATAATATTCTCGAGTATGA
>JAQIWO010001081.1:0-11157 GCA_034695405.1 Entomobrya muscorum | reverse complement strand
AGCATTGAATCGCTGGGAGTTGTTATGGGTGTTCTGAGTTACTTTAATCCACGCGTTTTAAAAATTAATTAAAAAATATAAATGCACATAGAAACCATTTAGCTGAGCTGTTCTAGCACTCAAATCGTCAATTGATAAAGCTTCATTAGCTGAGGGAAACAAGTGAGAGGTGGATTACTGATTGATTTTATTTGTGTATATAAAATGTTGCACAGCGTACTCTAATTTAATAATAGTAATTTAATAAATAATAATACTGAGTTATTATATCAAAAATATTTGCCAACGTTACAAGTCCAAATGTGGTT
The DNA here is from genome assembly GCA_034695405.1 of Entomobrya muscorum. Classification (NCBI taxonomy): domain Eukaryota; kingdom Metazoa; phylum Arthropoda; class Collembola; order Entomobryomorpha; family Entomobryidae; genus Entomobrya; species Entomobrya muscorum. The sequence goes on along the minus strand of JAQIWO010001081.1, from coordinate 10,849 downwards.
TTATGGGTTGTATTTCAGAAGTTGTACAAGAAGAAGGTTATTAATTTGGTTTTAGCTTAAATGTTAAGTAATTTTAGTACAGGTAATTTTACACAGTAATCCTGTGTTTTTATTGCAAAAAAAAATAAATAATAACACACAACATAATTTTATGGAACTACATACTCGGCCTATTAGGATACTACTTGTTGAGATCATGCGTATGCAAATAAGCAAAGTCTCACAAAAGTTGGTCAATTTGCTGGTAGATCAACTAAAGCAAAGTAGTGAACCAACGCATTGCTCAAAACAGAGTGAATGATTTCCTCAACTTACATTATTCCACCTTTTCTCCCTAATGTATGCATACCAGCATCTATGATACATATTTATGCGAATAATATATGCTAAGTAAACCTGCCACTGCCACCAACTCTTAAACAAACAAGTAAAATGAATCTCATATACTAGTCAGCAATCGACATTTCATGAAAGTCCCGTGGGTATGTTTTCATAAAAACTTTCGAGGTTGATGTAGGCTCCAAGATGTGCTCTTGTCTTGCTTGAGCGCTACTACCGACCGACACATGTATCTTGAGGCTCTAATTGAGCCTCGAACAAATTAATTGCAAGAAAATTAGTGTCTCTACACCGCTTCCACATCATCTGATTTAGCTAATGTCGTGAATTACCTTTCGAGTACCTATATAAACCAACATTGTAGGTGCTATATGTAATTCATTTTTGATGACTAAGTGAGTCGTCGTAATTAATGTAATGTACAATTAATTTATTCTATGCTGGAACAAAATAATGAAAGGGAACATCATTGTGGTGAAAATTGATCTCGAATGTTGAATTTAATGACAGAAATTTGTACGCTTGTACGTTATGACAAATGGCAAGAAGGCAAAAACTTTCTACTTTTTTATTCAAGACCAGACGCCATGTACTTTGCCACAATAGATTTATCCTAGAAGTTTGCCTACTCACCTTCCTCCAAGCTTACTTGGCCAACATATAGAAAGCTCATACATTCAAATGTTTTCCATGGACTAAACACTAAACCCCCAGTGTCATTCATTAATTATTACTTTGCCATCCCCATCAACACCATGTGACTTGCATAATAATTAGTTGTTCTTGATAAAACATTAGAATTGTGGGTTCGCCCTAGATTTGTAACAAATGGCAATAGCGTAGCCTCTTTGACATCAAACGTCATAAAGTCGTAATGTTTTCAGGCTTTTTATTTTTGCTCCAAGGTTCGAAAGTCAATAACAATAGCACAACGTAAACAATTTAACATGTTTTTCTTCTATACGTAGTCAGTTCACAGACAAAGTTAGGAATATAGTGTCTTAAATTTGGGTTGGTTTATTGTGATGTGATATGTCGAGCAATTTGTTGAAATAAAAATGTGCATCTTGGTCTACGTAATTTTAATTATTATTAACAGTCAGTTCAACGGGCATACAAGTTTAGACGTTGCGTTGTGAGCAGACAAACAGGTCGATGACGAAGACCGACGATAAAAATCCATATAGATAGTTGTTCTGCTCCAAGGAAAGCTTTCCACGTTTGAAATAATTATTTTTGCGTTTTTAAAAGCTTGTTATATCTAGGTACACTTTTGCAAAGAAACATTGACTGTGACTGATTGTGATGGTGGGGTATCGAGGTTTTTTCATGTTCATGATGTCAACAGTGACTGGTGTCTGTGTGTGGTGTTGGTTGCACAGTATCACTTTTGCAATAATGTTCATTAAATGATTGATGCTGATTGCTTTGCCCTGGTGGCATCTCATGTCCATGTTCATCATTCTGGTTTCGTTAACGTTCTCCTAGAACAACTAATATCTCAACTTAAATGATATGACGGCTCCTGTAAGTAATATAACTGAATAGGATGAAAGTTGAAAGCTGATCCCACCATACAATATCTTCGCTTCAGTGACTCTCTCAGTTGGCAATATTTTTCTCCTTATTTATTTTATTGTTTTCTGATAATGTCCTTTACAAGGGATTCATTAGTGGAGCTATGAATGGCATTCGACATGAGACAACTCAACTCCCATTTTTACTCAATTATTGTTGCCGTTGTTGTTGCATGCGGCTTTGATTTGCTAAATTACAAATAACATATTATGCACATGCAGGCAACTTAAAATGTTCCTAAATAAAAATGATGACAAACTTAAACGAAAGGATGTTAACTGTACTCAAACTCAAGGGTGTCAAAAGCGAATGTTAATGAGCCTTCAGAATTCACATCTTTGTAATAACGGTATGTTTACAAAAATTAGACTATGTTTACGTCTTTGTTTACATTCTAAGCATATAATAAATGCATTGCAACGATAGTCTGTTGATGCTCCGGTATGCATACGTCGTTATCATTATCATAGCCTTTTTAGTGGTTTCAAATCATCATGTCATCTCATAAAGCAATTCTCATCCTGTTAGCAGCTGGTTTCAAAAAGGATTTTTAAGAGACAATAATGGGCATGAAATCATTAGAATAATTGATGAAAATAATATATGTCATAAGAATGTGAAAATATTGCTTGCTTAGCTCACAACTACGAGCATTTAAAAACATATTGAACAAACCCACTAATTATTTATTCTTTTTGTGATTTTTCAGAGATTGCTCGAGTTCGAGGTAACCTCTTTCATCTCTCTGGCACAAAGCAGGAGCCCCTTGAACTTCCCGAACCTATAGGTCCAACAGTCACTTTATCCGAAAAAGTCTATGTTCCAGTGAAGGAACATCCCGATGTAAGTTTTGATCTCTTTTTAAAAGATGCGAAACTCATTAATTTTAATTACAGCAGAATTGAAAGATCGATTTCTTTAAATTACAGACTTATTGAATGACTATTTGTGTAGACATATTATTAGCAAAGTTTAAAAACATCTTTCTTCATGTTGCCCCTCTTTCTAATTTACAGTTTAATTTCGTTGGACGGATACTAGGGCCTAGAGGAATGACTGCAAAGCAGTTGGAACAAGAGACTGGATGTAAAATTATGGTCAGAGGAAAAGGCTCAATGAGAGATAAAAAGAAGGTAAAGTTGCTTTCAAATTATGACAGCGATGACCACTCGATCGAGAAATATTTACATGCACACATAATCTTCACCTTATTATTAATAGTACCGTAAAAATTATTATTATTATTATTATTCATCTCACTTTGATGATGAGCTTGCTGTTTTTTGACACACGCTAATTTTCTCTGCTTTCATTTTACATCTTCACTGTTTATGATACTCATCGTTGCATTACGGTTTTCGTATCACCATTATGAACCTTTTTTTCTCTCCTCATTTCTCTCGAAACATTTTCGTCTTCTGCAATATGCCAAACTAAACTGTCAAAAATGTTTGAATTGGTGTGATTATCAGTGATACTATCGTGAAATACAAGTAGCAGAACATAACTAAAATGTGAGACGTTGTTTCTCCATTTACGCGTACATCATCAATTCACCAGAAAGCAGCACAGTAGTACCACAGTCGAATTACAATAAGCAACCAGCAGGAGACACATGGATATTATTATTATTATTAAACCTCGCCAGAAAAATTTCTGCCTGATCTGAGAGAAAAATGAAGTGCGACGCGTTTGAAAGCGACGAGTTCATGCCAAGTCAATTTCCATCCATCTCTATTTTTACCCTCCACAAAAAATACCAGTATGAAGACATCATGACGGGCAGATAGTACATAGGGTATAATCACGTGTAGTAAAGAAAAATGTATGTAATATGATTCGACTTTGGTGCAGCTCCTCCAAAAGGAAGACAGCTTCTGTTTAATTTTTCAATAGCACTGCATTCAAAAAATCGTGTGTGCTTTTATGTATACAATTTTAGACAGAATCTTAAATACTCGCATTCTACATTCTGTGTCTTCTGGAAAATTTCTAATATTGGACTAAAAACTTTGGCTTCAAACTGAAATTTGTATTATTGTACACGATTTTGGTATGTACTTAGCGCTTAAACGTTGGTTGCAGTATAAGTTTTGTAAAAAAAAGATTGCTTGTTTTATATAGTGTAAACAGAAGAGACGACCCTGGTATAAGTTTTTATAGCAGCAGTCAGCTTTTTCTGGTCCCATGTATTTGTTGGCAGGAATTGTGTGTTTTCAAATGGAAAATTATAATGAATGATTATATGGAATATTTTTATGTATGTTGTTGCATGCACGGAAGTGTCAGTTGAAAGGGGAAAATAATTTTCTACACTTGATTCATTCCATCTTATTTTCCACATTAGTCTACCACTTTTTATACCACTTCATTTCCTTTTTGTATTTTTTTTATCCAATCAAATATTTGGCTTGATTTTAAGCCTTTTCTTGGAAGGAATTGAAACTTACTTCAAAAAGTCTTAGATAGCATGTATTTATTTTTTAACTTTTCTTTTAAGTGAGTAACCAATCTGAGTTTGCATGCAGGGAATTTTAAAACCAAAATAATATGCATATTATTATGTTACTTTACTTTGTAGAAACTAAATCTATGTGACTTTCTTATTCTTTCTTCTTTCACAAAATAACACTCAAAACCAATTCTCAAAATATTACACATTGCAGATTCTTTATGTCACAGCATAAAGTTTTCACTGTCGTTTTAAACCTAATCTCTACATTAGGGCATCAACTTTTTATCAGGCAGGGTTCAATACTGTTTTAGCCACCAATAGATGACTAGCCGGTGCCATTTCTTTTTTAAAGCTACTTATCTTTTAAACTGTTAATAAAAATTGAGATGAAAGCAAATGATGATATAATTATATGTATATTTGCTCTTGATTCTTGTATACTCTAAACCAAACAAAATCTGGTAACATTTATTCAGTGATTTTTGTGATTCACTTTTTTGGTAGTTTTTTAAAGGTATAAATGAACTTGTCATACCGCGCATTTGCTTCCATATCTCAATGCAGTTTTTGTGGCAATAGGCACTGATAGGATCTACATTTCAAAATATGATTACATTTTTTGTGTATTCGTACATACATGAGCATACTTCATACACATATTTAGTCTAAGAATATACTTGATCTCTTTTGAAGTTTCATTTCAATCAGAGTAAATATCCTGTTACATTTTTCAATTTAAGATGACATCCCAAAAAGTGAAAATAAGTATGGGTGCATAATGAAATCAAGAAAACATCTAAAACTTTCATCTCTTACAGAGCAGCCATCTTTACTTGTCGTAACCGGTACTAGATGCTTTTGTGCGTGTGGAATTTAATGATAATCAATGAGTTTACTCGATTCGTGTTGTAAAATCCTGTTGTCAATAAAAGCGGCAGTATAATATCTACTTTGTGTGGACGAGTCTCATATCTAGAAAAAGTGGTTGCTTTTCAATCCAATTTTATTACTCATTTTGTGTAATATTATTAGTCCTCTTTGAATTCATGTGTGTTTTTAACGTTTAGCGCCACATTCACATTTTCTTTGTACCATGGCGAATAGGATCTACAAAGTTGCAGCAATGGCATGGTTCTATGCGTGGTTAAATAAACTAATATATTAAAATATCTCTATACATAGCCTATGTACATATATTAGTCTGACGAATCACTATTATGTAACATCCTCATCAAAAAATATATGTGCATTTCTGAAAGTATGCACATATGTGCACTTGCTACATCTACAAATCTTGTTTGATTTTTGGAAGCGTTTCACGGAAGTTAGAGACATGAAGCAACTGCTTCCTTTCTTTTTTGCTCTTTCCCTTTTCATCACGCACACACTGCTTATAATATTATGGCATGTCATGAATGATGCATGCTTGTTTGCATACTAAGGCACATGATGGCAGTATGGCACACACAAGGGAGCTGTTAGTAATCCAAGAAAGACGTAAAATATAATGCGGGATCATAGAGATAGGCACAAACTAAAAAAGTAAAAGGTAATAATAATAAATATGGCATTTTTTTGTGAGGAAACGCCAACCAAACTACTCTGACATATTATGTGCAAACAATATTCCCACAAATTTGTGGGAACATTGGTAGCATTCGAGTTTATATTGAGGCTTCTTTATTATATATGTAACCACACACAAGTTTCATGGGAGTCAATCATTCATAATATAATTTTACTCTTGTGGCTGATTTTCGAAATTTTCTCGTAACGCCACGTTGTGCAATTGATTGGATAGAGATTTAAATCAAGGATAAAATGTAATGCACATATAATATAATGTTGTATGAATGTAGCTGTAGCAAAAGCGAGTCTCAAGTATTTATAGTAAACGAAGTAAGCAGTTAGATAAGAGGAGATATAGAGATTGTTTGATTAAATTTTCTTTCCCTTGTTTGGTTTTTTGTCCTTTTCACAGCTTTTATAAGTTTGTGGATTGAGCATTGGTGACAGTATTCACATTGAGCTAATGCATGCCATTTCTCAATTGACTTTCAACAAGAACACAAACAGGAAGAAAAACAGAATGTCTTAAATATTGTTATTATACCCGTATTTCCGTTATAGCCAGTGTGATATATAGTGTATCTATATAACTTGTACGATAGGAGGAAACATTTCTGCTGAGTACTGCATAATCCAACTTTGTTGCACACACTTTTAGAAATCATGTCGGTGAAATGCGCAGCAATGTATATACATTGTATGTATAGGTATTACTGCTCGTAGGTTTTCCACACACCACACACACACAGAGTCGCGGGGAGTGTGGGTGTAGGAAAGAAAAATACGGGAGCATGTCGGTCGTTCCGCCGGCTTCATCTATATTTCTTCTATTTGTATCTCTGGGTACATCTGGCTTGGCTGCTGCAAGTGTAAATAGGGGAATAGCATCGTGCTAAGAAACTCTTTTTCCTAATCAAATGTTGCACAGAAAACTACGAAAAGAAAGACATCTCTGATGCTATATTATACTTCTTGAGTAAATACTCATTCTGTCTGATGCCTCATGGAAAAAATTGTCGAGTGGATATGTAGAGACAGATGATCTCGTGCTTGCTTGTTGGCTCTTTTTCTTCAAGATATACTACCAGCAGCAGAACAGAGTGAGAGAAAGAACACGCTAAATCCACACTATGATCATTCTGTGCAGACATCATGTAATCCGAAAAATTTCATATTCTAGAAAATGACGATAATTCGATATCCGAAAATATAATATGGGATGCTATAGAAGCATATAGGTATATGTATGTATATTATATAAGCTGTTTTTCAACCCCACTAGCATTACTCTAAGATTTGAAAGCACATATCTGCCCAATTTTGTCTGATTTTTACTTTTGTAGAGAGCATGAAAAATCAAGCTCAGTGGTAAACATTAAGAATGTTTCAAACCTCCTACTCTCCTGTGAAACATCCATTTAATATGCTAAATGTATTTTTCTCTTCTTGAGGTCGTTTTAGAACAGAGTGTTGTATAGCGCGAGAGCACAGAACATTTAGACAAGAGTAACGATTGCGTCAGCGGCCAAAATCTGCTAGACCAAATTTACGGTGGCATAACAGACACCAGTTTATTTTTAGTTGTTTGCGTTGCCCAATATAGTCATTCTCTGTTTGGACTCCTCACTCTCTCTGTATACAAGTCATGCATGGTAAACTTGTGCTGTAATAAGTGAGCATTTTGTTTCACACAGACACAGGATAGATTTGCTTTTTCATTTCACGTGAAAGAGGGAGAGGGAGCTGTTTTAAACTGAAAAGCTGCAGTTTGTTTAAAATACTCAGAGAATCAAAAGGACAAAAAACTAAAATAATGTTTAGAAATAATGTTGCTTGCCTTCTTTGAAGCATTGAATTTGTACGGGAAGTGTAAAACCCCGTCCTCATTACTTTTCCCGTTTTCCCGATGATCATCATAATGAAGGCAATATTTTGCGACTTGCATGTTCGATAATAATCTCTCCGTTTTATTGCCCAAAATCCCAGCCCTATTTCCATCAACTGCCTAACTTATTGGAGGTGATAGGAAAACCGGAATTATTCACAAGGGTGTAAGTGGGAGAGCCAAGTGAAAAGAGTGAGTATAGTCATAGGCTGGTATCAGAGAGATAATTTTGCGTGGTACCCATTTAAACCTCTTTTTACGATTCTGATGATTTTGGAAAATAAATGTTTCTTTGATGATGCAATTAAATGACTTGTAGATAACTGCGTTTGAATTGCCGTGTGGATGAGATAATTATATGGTGTGAAATCCGTTTTTATCATCGCCATTGTAGTGTGTGGGATGTTGCCTGTTCATGAACTTTCGGTTTATAACCTTCAACCATCCTCGTACAAAAAGCCTGATTGAGGTGTCCTCGGCTTAGGAACCTAGTTTGAATCAGAGTGGAATAGCGAGACGTGTCGCTGTCATTGCATGCTGCATACCCTCGAGACATTTTGTCGTTGGTATATTTGACTTCTCGGTGGGATGTACCTATGCGTAGCAAGAAATCCAAACAGTAGCTTATAGATGATCATACATTCGTTACAATGAATAAATTAAATGAATACAGGAGGGCTGAGTCTTATTAAAAATATAGGTATAATAAATGTATTATCATAAGAAATGTACATACAACACGGCAAGCATAAATAAGCAGTACAGTTCGTCCCACACTCCTAATTAGCTGACGTTCTGACAATGGTGGGCTCAGTGCTGGCATGGTGGTTGGAATATATATATTGGTTAGTAACGCATCTTTTGTATCATTCCTTCGTGGAAAAACGTCCGTAGCAAGTTATAACTTTGACTGGGATCAGTTCCCATGTACTCTTCGTCGCGACATTTTGACAAGATCTCTGACTGATCCTGACAATGACTTTTATTGTAAAGTTTGCTTCAAACAATTCTTTTTTCTCCAATTCTGTCGGTTTTAGAAGAGGACTATTTGTTGTTTTCGATTCAATCTATAGCACAAAGCCTATTTTAACTGTAAGACAGGCTTGGCTTGCTTGCAAATAAGAGAAAGTGTAAAGTAGGGCATTTCCCGACACACCAATGTTGGAAACCCCCAAGCAAATGTTACATAAACTCATGTATTTATTCTGAAACAACAAAACAGTAATAGTAAAACCATTTGTTCTGACTGTTAAGAATTAAAATGAAGGAGAATAAAGTTTTAAAAGAGTCTTTCTACAGAAGAGTCGAAGCCTGTCAAAAGCTCGTTGAAGAGAACGCTTATAGTTTTATGAACTGCGAGACATATTAGATGTATCTGAAATCGTTTGTGTCATTTGTTATGCGTTTAAATGGAATTTATACTCAGTTTCACTTTTCCGCTAATTTGTGTCATGCTTTTGAAAAAGTTTATAAATGTTTTCTGGCAGAGAGAAATTTTTGGTTGTAATAAATGTTCAGGGGTAACTGGTGAACTTTTGATGAAAGATTGTTTTAGGAAATCGCTGCAATATTCTGTTTTTCAATATATGAGCTACATAGTACAACACAACACAACATGATTTACATAAGCTAAGAAGAAAGTAATATGAAAGCCGAGAAAATGGTCGTGAAAGTATCATGCCTTCTGTTTGTTCAGCTCGGTAAAGACTGTTTCACATTATCCTATAATGCGCTGGGGATGTTTGTCTTTTGGCACAAGATAATACTATAATGTTATCGATATTCACGTCATATTATGTGAACTTTGTACAATGTACGTATAACATTATATATGCGTATATGTATAGGTATATATGTATGATGATGCATTCACGATATATATAATATATGTTTGTGCGCTTTTTTAATAAAATTATTGTAGTATTCTGCTTATTTTACGAAGAGCACTGCGTATTTTCTAGTTCCTGTTCATCTGTAAACTGTTATTTTTTCGCGTAACATAATAAGCATCCTGTTTTCTTGGATGCGGACATATGCCGAGACTGATTTATGACAATGTATGTTTTGGTTTAACATTTGTTGCAGGAAGAGCAAAATCGGGGCAAACCAAATTGGGAACATCTAAACGACGAACTCCATGTGCTGATCACAGTGGAGGATACAGAGAATCGAGGAAAAATGAAGCTTCAACGGGCAGTGGATGAAGTGAAGAAACTCCTAGTTCCGGTATGTCCATCACTCCCATTTTTCTAAACAGTTATAACATCTCTAGTATAAATATCATAACAAAATTATATCTGTGTACATGTCTTGTTTGGTTCGATACTGCCTGCCATCACCAATCGTATGAGCTAAACTAACAAGGTTGCACATTTCAGATCTCAAACTCCGTCAATGTTATTTCATTGCATATTGTGCAAAATGTGTAACAATATATTTTTTCTGGTTGGATACTTATGATACGATTCAATTTTTTTCCTATTTTTAATGTATTTGATAGTGTAAACGTACGTACGTAACGTAACCGATTTTGATTCCTAAAGTTACACACGATACAAAACAACCATGAAGAATAATATCAGAAGTCAAGACGATTAGTGTAGAATTGTAAATGTATGTGTGCCAATACTAGCACTTTAGCATGAATTTATTATTTCACATCAGTAGCCAACTATAAAAAATCATCGGCACCTACACTACATGGTAACTGGTCGATTCTTGGTTTATATCAAACTTTAAAAGTTTTTGAGTGACCAATTCTAAAAAATTAGCAGTGAGCCAGGCTTAAATTTTGTTCACAAGTCGTCATTTATTGAAACTAAAGTGTCGAAAAATGTTTGCCAATCTTGTGTAAGGATATGTTAATATATACCTATGTGATATAATGCGCGTTCTTTACTTGGGTGATATGAATGTATCAAATATCAAGGATGGTAATGACCATATCATGACATCTCGCTACATCCCAATTTTACACCAGTAAGCACTAAATACCGTACATCTTAAGGAAAACACTTCGCTCA
>JAQIWO010001080.1:0-11159 GCA_034695405.1 Entomobrya muscorum | reverse complement strand
ACAGGAAAAATATATTAGAATAATTTAAAATGCTGTCGATAAAAAAATCCAGCATTTTTACACTATTTCTACTAATTATAATTACGAAATTAGGAAACTGTGTGGATATAGGCGGACCTTGTAACGAAGACACTGACTGCAAATCGGGTGGGTCTGATGACGATTACAGAGCTTGTATTCCGGACGATGCTGGCGTCAAAAAATGTAATTGTACCGGAAGCGCTGTTTTGAAACCCGGAGGTGGTCCAAACGTCTGCCTAAAAAAGGCGGAAGAGATAAACGAAGAATGTGAACATATTTTGCAATGCACTGAAGGAGTACCTGGTGAGCACAGTGAGTGCATAGATGATGGCACGGGGTCAACCAAGTGCCAATGTAAAAGTAACACAGTTCGCGAAGAAAATAAACATGTTTGTCACCTGATAATTGATAAAGTGGGCGCCGCCTGCAATGTAAGCATCCAATGTAACACCACCCAAACCGCCCTCTCAGAGTGCTTAAATGGGCGCTGCACCTGTAAAACTGGAATGGTTGTGGCTCCTGGCGACTCCAGATGCTTCGTTCCTATCGGCGAACCTTGCACGAATCCGAATCAGTGTCCTGGGTCACCTGACTCAGGAGGTTGTTCCAATGTTTGCGACTGTAAAAGCGGGTATATTGCCAGTACAAGAAGGAATGCCTGTCTACCTATCATAGAAACCATTGGAGGTGAGTTATGCACAGAAAATCTACAATGCCAACTTGGTAAGCCTGGAAATCTGAGTATATGTTCGGCAACGGAAAAAAAATGTCGGTGCAATGCCAATTCCGTCCATCCAGTTGATAAACACACCTGCTACAAAAAGGCAAACATGGTGGGCGAACAGTGTCAAGAAAATGTTCAATGCACTTCCGGCTTGGACCACGCCTCCTGCACAGAAAATAGGTGCACATGTAATCCCCAAGCAGTGCCATCCGGGTCAGGAACCAAATGTCTTTTGAGAAGGGACCTGGGCGAGACCTGTGAAGAAACCGGTCAATGTAGCAGGTCAATGCAGTTTGCGACGCCACTTCAAAATGCTCCTGTAAGGAAGGCTACATTCCAAATCCAGATAATCCAGGAAGTGCCTGTATGAAGTTGTCGGTTCTAATTGGTGAGCCATGCACAGAGGATGGAGATCAATGTAGCCTTTTGGAGGGCTCCCAATGTCGCGAATCTGAAGGATCGAGAAGATGCCTTTGTGATCCTAACGACGAGGTGGTGAGCGAGGACTGGAAAATGTGCTACAAGCTTGTGGATACTCTTTATGGTGCGTGTAATGAGACGTGCCAATGCAATGCGACCCTCCCGAATACTGAATGCCTTGCCACAAGTGATGTGATTGGAAGTCCAAAGGTGTGTGCTTGTAAGGTGGGGTACGTTGAAGGGGAAAACATTCAAGGAAGGTGTCTAAAGGTGAAGATGCGCTTATTACTATTATATATTTTTAAACATGAATTCAAACTGCATAATAATATATTATTTTTTCAGATGAGAGCTCAACTGGGAAAGGTATGTCAAGAAGATATCCAATGTCGGAACATAGCTTTGGATGGCAGTGTAATATGTTATCAAGGCAAATGTCAGTGTCCCTGTATGAAAAACTTACAGTAAATTGGAGATACCAAGAAAATATGTTAAGGATTTCGTTATACAGTTTAAAATAAATTACATGAGCATCGAAAAATCAATTTGTACAACAATGTCTCAATTTTTTTAATCGTTTTATCTGCGTACTACTACATGCTTATCATCTTCATCCACCGCCGACCACAAACTTTTCTGACATGATAATATAACATCAGCATATACTTTTATTTTCTGAACAACGTTGTCCCCACACAGGTAAACTAGTACACATGATGACAATCGGCCAAACCATTTCGCTTAAGTATCCATCCTGTGAAATCAAAATTTCAGTTGGAATTCAAAGGTTGTTTTGTGGTGATATGCAAGATAATAAATACGCTGATTGCTGTCACCATTCAAAATGATATCATCTCAACGGACCTGCAAAATCTTACAAATTGACCTGCAAATTTTCTGTCCCTTGTCCGAGGGAAAAATCCTTCATGACCTAACGTCCCTAAAAAAATTCGTCCCTCGTCCCAGGCCAATTTTTTGTCCCTTGGCAAATCAAAAATCGCCATTCTTCGTCCCTTTTCCCGAATTTTCGTAAAAATTGACCAAAAATCACTATTTTTCGTCCCTGATCTCAAATTTTCGTCCCTTTTCCCATAGCAAACTCCCGTATGAGCAAAAAAAGGAAATCCAAAAAAATTCGTCCATTCTCTACAATAATTCGGGCTCCAAAAAACGGCTACGCCGTTGCTGCGTTGCGTAGGATGTTCCATGTCCGGAGTCATATATGTTCCATAGTTTTGCCCAGCCAACTGCTCATTTCAAATATAATTTGACTAATGGTACAGTAATTTCAAAAGTAATTTAGTAAACTCTTATTGTGCTTATACCCAGGATATCCCCAATCTACACCTGTCTTCCGGTGTTATCCTTAATATCAAACATAGGTCATAGACATTTTTACAATTAGCTGTGCTTAAACGCGTAATCACTTACATCGTAGTTTGAATGCAAAGTGTTCATGAAAACGAAACTTGAATTTAAATTATCAAAAAATCTCGCTTGCTATTTAAATAAAACCACATTTATTCCAAGTACTGACCCAATTATAATAAAAACAATTAACATAAATACTAGAATTATTTTCATAAATTTTCTGAATAATGTGAAGTTTCATGAGTGTTAATATCGACACCAGCTTGTCATGAGCATAAAATGCAATCATAATTGTGCAGTAGTGTTATAACGGTAAATTATTGAAACAAAAATCGCATTGGTAAAAGCAAAAAGCCCCATACTGTTTCTTTAATGGCATGAAAGTTTATCCATAAATAGATATATATTCTAACTTAAACAATGTTTTCTCAAAAACAAAGTATTTACATAATTTCAAATCTGTAATAAGGGGCTGTAGTGTTCCAGGCACTGGAAGACACCAGTGTATGTAATAGTCCTTTCATGGATAATGTAAAGATAATACAAACGCAACTCTAAATAAGGTTTAACAAATGAAGTTTTTGAATGAATACTTCAACAACCATATTTATCTTACATTTCTCCGATTTAATTTGGTTTTTAAGTTCATTCGATCCTTTTGATTCGTGTAAAGTTGAGTAGTTTGTACACCTTTTGTTTTTACCAATCAGTTGGAGTAGATGCTTCAATATTGTGAAATTGAGCTTCGTGACGACGCATACTGTCAATCCGAGAAAAGGATTTCTGACATTGAGTGCACTTGTAAGGTTTTTCGCCCGTGTGTGTTCTTACGTGCGACTCCAGCTTTGGTTTGGAATGAAAGCGTTTCTCACAAATCTCGCATTTAAAAGGCAGTATTGCTTCCTCCGAATGAAGTCGATGTTGATGCGCCTCCAGGTCTTTTGGAGTTTTAAATTTCATTAGACAGTGGTTGCATTGAAACAATAGCACGTTTCCAAGTTGATGCCTCAGTTTGTGACGTTTTAAATTTCCATTTTCTGTGAACATCCGATCACACATGTCGCAATTGTACCGCCTTTCTCCGGAGTGGATAAGCTGATGTCTTCGCAAATCATGCTCTCGACTGAAACATTTATTGCAAGTATTGCATTTGTAAGGTTTTTCTCCTGTATGTGTTCTTTGGTGAACTGTCATATTCTGCTTGGTTAGAAATAATTTACCACAGTGTCGACAACAAAACTTCTTTTCCCCATTGTGAGTCATTTTGTGCTGTTTGAGAACACCTGCACGGTGAAACGCTTTGTCACAGACATCGCACTGAAACGGCCTTTCTCTTTCTAAGTGTGTTTTCTTGTGCTCCGAGAAACTAGATGCCAGTTTGTATGATTTTTGACAAACACTGCACTTGTACGGTTTTTCGCCGGTATGGCTGCTCATATGTTCTTGAAGATTTTGTAAAGTGACAAATCGCTTGTCACATAGCTCACAAGCATGCATTTTAATACCCTGATGCACTATTTGATGAAGGTTTAGATAGAAAACTTGAGTAAACGATATACCGCACATGTCACAACTCCAGGGTGTTTCCATGGTATGACTTCTTAGGTGATCCTCGAGATGCGATCGATTGGAAAAATGTTTGGCACAAAAAACACAAGTGTTCTCCATTCTTATTTTTTAGTTTAAAAATCCCTTTTGGTTCGGTCTCCAAAAATTCAATAAATTTGCTGAGCCAAGTCGTGACTGTGTTTTTGTAAGGAGTTAACTACTTTAAAGTATTTAACTGCAACTGCTTATCGTTGTACAGTTCGATGAGCTTTTTACATATTCAACAACAGGCAATATTTTTTTAATTTCTTTCTCTTCGTTGCCGTTAAAAATCTATTTAGAAGTGTACTCAAAAAGACAACAATTTCACTTGTCAAATACAAGTATTGCTTCAGCTTAATGAATAGTAAGCAGTAGACTGTAACTTGTTGAATTAAACTTAAAACATTTTGTGGATGTTTTTTCTTAGTCCTCTAACAGTGATTAAATAAATTTATTAGTGATTGATTTCAATTAGAAACACACCAGCATGCACCCTGAATATGTTCTTTTCACTGGTTTAACACGAATGGATTGGATACTGACAAATTAGTGCAATATTGAATTGATAATTTACAAACTTCATCCAGCAACTTCAGCCATAAATAAATCTAACGAATTCTACTTCATTCGTTCTTTTTATCTAACTTTCCAGCACATAGTTTTGCCTTTCTGCATAAAGTACAAGAATACATATAATTATCAAATAATATTTTAAAAGTAATTTTAAACATTCAAGAAAACTGTGAGGTAAACTAAAAAAGCCCTGCTTGACGTGGCAGAACTACGACTTACAGTTAGGTTGTGCTATACTTATATTAACAAATACAAAATGAGACGTAATATTGTTTGAAGAATGGAAACAAATAAGACTGTAGTTTAATTGATTTATGTACTTTTTATAAACTCTTTATAAATAAAAAACAGAAATGCAAGCTTAGCCATGCTTTGCTAGTAATGAGCTTGCTTCGTGTAGCAGGTCTGTGCAAGATATTGTATTTGTGTGAATCTTTCAATAAATAAATTAAAAAAAAAAAATAATGAATTAAACAGCTTGGATGGTTTTATTTTATGAAGAACCTTTCAAAAACCCAAGTCAACACATTTACAGATGGTAGAGTCAATGCGTGTTTCGTCACGTACGCAGTCAGCGATTGAAAAAGGATATCATATTAACACATCGCTGCAGTACTCACTCATTACCATTTCTTACTGATATCTTCCACATGTGAGTATCTCTGAGCAAACAAATCCTACCGTGGCTTGCATTACTTTTAGTTTGCTTCTGTCATTGTCAGAGTACCTACATACATTACAGAAAAAGTAATTACTGCATTTGGGTACATGGCTTGTGTAAATATGTCTACAGAATTCGACTCATTAACAGTGTCTAATCATGAATAAAAAGAAAGAACGATATAATATTTATTATTTATATATATTCATATGTTTGCTACATAAATCATGACAAAGTAGTTCGATTTGTTTGATTTGTCGTTTTGTTCGTTAAAACTTAAGAATCAGTCCTAACAAATCCTGTTTAAAAACTTCAATTCTTTGTGTCTACACATATCATTAGGAACTCGTTCGTTTCTGATACAAAATTGTAGTACGTGAAAAATTGTACACATCAATGGTAAACGTATTGTCAGCGGGTTGTGAACTGAATACATGGGTAGGTATGGTACTATTACTTTTGAGGTTTTTGTGAATGCTTACACTGCAACAACTTTGTTTAGTTCACAAATATCTCACACTCGATCCTCTTCATTATTTACTCTTCACATAGCAAGCACGAGTAACAAGGACACCTTAAAGACAGTAGGCGAATCAAACTTTTATTTAAAAAACATGAAATTGCTTGTTTTTTTTTTACTTAACAGATTGACTGTTGATTAAACTTGATAAATATGATTACTTCAAGTGTTAAAAAACGAACTGCGTCGACCAGAAGGAAAATTAATTTGCGCTTAATGCACGAGTGCGTGTTTTGTTTGAAAGTTTTCTCGAGATCTCAAAATTATGAAATGCACATCAGCTTCTACACTGGCGAACAACCCTTTGAATGTGAGCATTGCAGTGATACATTTTCAGATAGCCGATATATTTGGCTTCATCGACGAAAAGTCCATATTGGCATATAGTAAATAAACGTGAAAG
The DNA here is from genome assembly GCA_034695405.1 of Entomobrya muscorum. Classification (NCBI taxonomy): domain Eukaryota; kingdom Metazoa; phylum Arthropoda; class Collembola; order Entomobryomorpha; family Entomobryidae; genus Entomobrya; species Entomobrya muscorum. Next base: position 4,876 of record JAQIWO010001080.1, on the reverse strand, counting down.
TTGTGTGAAGTGTGACTACGCCACCACATTTAAAGAAATTCTCAAGAGACACATGAAGACGTGCCGTGGCACAGAAAATATCCTGGGTCGTTCCAAGCTATTCCAGAAAAATTAAAATAAAGATACGCTTCATAACTCCACTTTCAAACCGCTACAAAAATCGACAGTTCCAAAATGAAGTTTACCAGCGGAGTTAAAAATAGGCGTGTTACTGCAAAAAATGAAATTGGGACAAAGTTCCTGAACGCTAATGACTCCCAAAAGAGCAAGGCATCCAAGAAGGTAAATCTCAGAAATACGTTGTCATCCAATTCGCAAATAAATACCACCACCAGTTATTCCGAGAGAATGCCGGCTTTAAATAACCTTGAAGCTTCCCAGCCATCGATAAGTACCATTCTACATGAAATTCCAGAGGACATTAACCTGGATATTTATGAAGAAGTACATGAAACACTGCTTAATAAAATATCACCCGAAGTCAGCTTGGTTTTCCTGCCAAATAATGACCCTCGCACAATCCTGTCTTCCAGAATGTACCCACCAATAACAGCAGTGGGTCTTCCTTGTCATCCACCCAATATTTTCTTTAGTGTTAACGGAGAAGTGGCAATGCCGGTGCTCAGCCTTCAGCATCTTCGAGCTCTTGCCACTCCTCCGTCCTCAGAGGACTTATATTCTTCAGAAGAGTGTTAAAATTGCTGCTTAAACGGAACGACATTAAGATTATATGATTTAAAAATTATTATTATTAAAAAACGATGGAAAAATACATAACATATAAGCATTGGAGTTCTTTAAAAATACGATTATTTTTTTTACAAATTAATTTGTTTTGAAACTCACAAATGTGTCAACTTTTAGTATTCTGTATTTCCATATTTATAATTAAAATATTTATTTATTATATTGAAAAAATTACAAATGTTGATAAAACTAGGACAAGTAGATAGACAAATAAATACATATTAGTTAAAAAGAGAAAATATTTCAAGTTTATACAAACATGTAGTTTTTGACGGAGTCTTTGAAACATCAGGCCAAGCATATCTTGCAATATAAAATAGCAATACATATTATTCAAAACATCTTTCAAGTTTTAATTGCAAACAAAATGATCTTAACACAATAATTAAAATTAACTATTTAATTGTATACTCGCAATATTACGAAATTATATTTGAAACACGTAACCTATCTAGATTGACAAAAATAGTTGGTTATTTTACAACCAATGTATTGGCGTAGTGGACAAAAATATATCAAACTAGAAAAACAACCACATCCGTTTTTTTAGTGTCATATCAATTATTTAAGTTTCTTTAAAGAAATCGGTTTAAATTTGCTAGTGAAATATTGGAAACGCCGAAATTAACTTAAGATACACACATACACATATTAGATTATTATGTAAATTAAATGTCATTAAAAAAACTGGCTAACTATCAGCATAACTAATAATCTGTGCAATTGCTTTAAATATTTAAATATATTTAACAAGGCCAGCCTTTAAGTAGAAACAACGCATCAATGCACACACACACACAGATTAAGTGATGGTTATGTTCGTCTAAATGAGGTACTTTTCGTCAATCTTCAATCTGTGTTTGCTACAAAATTTTTCACGGCATGTGTTTTAGCTTGGTGGTGACGCATGTAACTACTGCGAGAAAAGGATTTCTGACAGAAAGCGCACTTGTATGGCTTTTCTCCTGTGTGTGTTCTCATGTGTGATTCCAAATTACCAGAAAAATGAAATCCTTTTTCACAGATCTCGCATTTGAAGCATCGTGTATCTTCCTTAGAGTGAAGCGTACGCTGATGTCGCATTAGTTCTGGTTGCGTGTAAAATTTCTTTGGACATTGATCACACTGGAATAATCTCTGGCGTAAAGAATGATGCCTCAGTTTGTGTTGTTTTAGATTGCATGTGTGTGTAAACTTAGAATCACACATGTTGCAGTTGTACGGCTTTTCTCCGGAATGAACTAACTGATGAGATTTAAAATTGGCTAGTTGAGTGAATGATTTATTACAAATGTCGCACTTGTAAGGTTTTTCTCCTGTGTGTGTTCTCTCGTGTTGAATCATTTCTGGTTGGGTTTGAAATCTTTTGGGGCAGTGTCCACACTGAAATTTCTTTTCTCCATTGTGGGTCTTTACATGCTGCCAGAGGTTACTTCTACTCATGTACGCTTTCTCACAAATGCCGCATTTAAACAATCTTTCTCTGATTGAGTGAATTCTTTTGTGGTGAAGTAACTCTGAAGATGTTACAAACGACTTCCCGCAAATGTCGCATTTAAAAGGCTTTTCGCCAGTATGGATATTAATGTGGTATTGCAGTTCATTTCGAGTAACAAATCGTCTGTCGCAAAGCTCACAAACATGAGCTTTAATTCCCAAGTGAATCTTTTGGTGAATTTTAAGGTTTGAGGCCCTGGCAAACGATTGATTACACATGTCACAGCTCCAGGGTCTTTCCTTGGTATGACATCTTATGTGACTCGTAAGTTTCGAAGGGCTGGGGAAAGTCTTGTCACAAAACACACAAATGTTTGCCATTTTAATTTTTGTATTAAATTGTGAATCGAATTTGGTTCTGCTATAACTAACTTTAAACCATCTAATTTGCGAGCCAGCAAACAACTGAAGAATGTGTCACTGTGTCTTATGTAAAGACTATATTGACTAAATATGATAACTTTAACTGTAGCTTTCTTTGCTAGAAAGAGTTGCTAACTATCCTTTGTATATTTAGCTGAAGATTTCTTGTTTAAAAATGTACTTGTTAATAATTTGTATGTAACATAACGTATTCTTTTAAACCAATTAAGATTAATTCAACTGTTTTTAAGCTTATGTCAACAATCAGCACATATGTATTCACTTTACATTTTTTTGTTTCGCAAATAATTTAGTAATTCATTAATGGTTTGTTTCTTGATAATTATCGATAAACAGTGATCTACTGGCAGTGTATGTGGACAAATGCGGTCCGTAGGTTTACGTACTCGACAAGACACATGAAGAAGGATAGTGCGAGTTACTTTGTAAGCTATCAGTCAATATTTTTTCTGAAGCACAGAAGCCGATGCTTGCTTGTTCTTCGACAGCAACTTCAACACTTGTCCTCCTTTAGTCATTTCACATAAATTAAGTACAGTTCAAAGGATTGCTTTCAACAACTGAATTATTTGCTGAAAATATTTTGGGTACTCTGGTGGAAAAGCATCTCAAATTTAATGCGGGACGGCATACGACTAATTTTATCCCCAATAATTCTTCACAGTCAATGCAGCCGCAGACAAACAGGGTTCTTAGAATTTTTTATTTGAAATGAGTTTTTAGCCTCTGTGTGTATACGTGACAAAAAACACGCATAAATTCAACCACGTGCATTGTTTTGTGCTTTTGTACATTTTAAAATACAGCCTTACGTTCTACTAATTTTTATAACTCGTAAAACACGGCTACAGCTAATGTCACACTTTTTGTTAAAAAAGTGTTTTGAAACATGCAGTATTTTTTATACTTTGTTTTGTGAGCATTTACCAGTACAAAAAGTATTGGCCTTGTCTGTTCCACAAATCATGACAATAATATTTTTTAATATGTACATTAATTTCTCTCTGAATAATTCATGAGTAAAACTAAACTGGTGGCTCTCCAGAGCTAAAAATTTAACAATGCCAGTGTGCTTATTATTTGCCAGTGTGCTAATACATATTATATTATTACGATTTATCCCCGCATTTTGAATAACTCTAGGTTCGAACGTTATAAAATTGAAAAATTAAATTGTTTAAAAAGAAAAGAAAAAGAAATTCTATGAATTTTTTCTGGAAAACTTTATCGTAAAAGTAAAACATTTATTGGGAGCTTGCACCTCTTTCATGCGGACTGCTAACCTAAAGTGGCTGCACGAAATCATGAATTAAAATTATAAGAATCCATTGCTCAGATTTTCATCTCAGTCACGTAATCTTTTGTACCTTTAAAAATTATATATTTCAAAATAATTAATAACATCCGGACCATCGTATGTACGGATGCAATGGAAAACATAATGTAATGGAGTTTTTTATTATTGTCTTTGTCGACCCAAAAAGTGTTTAAATATAAATACGCCAATTAAAATAAACTAGTTTTAGTCTAATAGATAGAGATTTTTCCCCCTGGAATATGTGCATTGTTAAGCAACATGTATTGATAGTTTTAATTGAGATGTATATCATAAACGAGCAGATAATTTTAATTTTAATTTTATCTGTGACACATTGAGAATGTCAGAATGTTTTAGTTTTGTTCCGTGACAATAAACAAGACCTTTCCAGCTACCATTGCTTAAATTTGAACTGAATAAAATAATTAATAAAAGATCGTAAATAAAAATGCTTAATAATGTAACTAAAGCATAAAATTCAAGTGTAAAATTAAATCTAAGGGTTAGATTGCTTATCGTAAATTTTATGGAGCAACTCAAGCTGTTTTTCTCCGTTGGGACTCAAATGAACCAAATATTTATGTGCATGCTTGGCGTTTACACAAGAACATTTTAAACAACCAGAAAATTATATAATTTGTGGTTGAAGGATTCACCAGAGTTAAAAATATCTGAAAGCCTGAAAAGAAGAAAAAGCAAACATATTTGTGTCCGTTAATGCTCTCGTCTTGCTAATGGCAACCTTAATGTTATATAGAATTTACTCAATGCGCCTACATATACTTAAGGTAAAAGCTGCAAAGCGTTTTATACACAATTTTCCCAACAACGCAGATAAAGACTAACTATTTTCATAAAAACTAGTCATGTCAAACATGATGAAAACACGTAGATAAATTGGTACGAATAAACAGATAAATGTAGTATATA
>JAQIWO010001079.1:0-11162 GCA_034695405.1 Entomobrya muscorum | reverse complement strand
CATCTCGTCTCTCGCCCAACACTTTCCTGGAACCGAAGGAAGAACAGCAACAGCAGCCGCTGCTATCGTAAGCGTACAAAGTGCATAATATATTAATGCATGCATTTTATTCGCATACTTTTGTTGCTGTCATCATCCTCATTTGGAGTGGAGCATACCTTAACCCTTACAACAACCTGCGTTAAAAAATAGTAGCGTTGTAATCACGCATTTCCTCATGTTAAACCCTTATATTATCCAGAGTGCCCACCACCAGAATCACCACGAGAGACGTCAATAACTACTACTACTACGACCCTCTTATTACCCAATTTTCAGATAGGAAGTAACATTGTTCTCCGCCAGCTTCAATTTATCATATAAATTAAACAGCTATTCAAACATGTTAAAACACTTTTTGAGATTTTAAATCTCATCTTCCGAATAAATATTTATAAGCGAAAAAGCCTCTAATTTTGGGATGATTTTCTCACAAAAAAAATTCTCAATCTGTTTCTGTATGTTTCTGGTGTATTTAAAATTGGAACTAGTTAGACGTATTTTAAAAATATATCAAAACATCTTAAAATAATTACGCATCTGTCGGTCACTACAACTCGTCTTGTCAGACGGCGACCTTTTTGGCCGCAAACGATTGCGTATTTTAATTTGTTGAATCGATGCGATATGTGAAGCACGGGAGCCCTTCCCCCCATTTAACTCTCAATTTCTGCATTCCAATTCAATTGTCTAAAATTACAATATTTATTTATTAATAATTAATTAAAATAGGTATGCAGGTCAATTACTTAGTAGCCAGTTCGACAACGATTTATTATGCAGGTTACAATTTTATAATTTTTTCATTCTAACCAAATCAATTTTTTAAAACATGCAAATAAAGTTGTATTTTGTTGCATAAATACTTTATTACAAAAAGTTTTTGGTGAAATGATTTTTAATGATGGTTGATGATAATATTGGGATCTCCGGATAAAACAAATTTTTGGAATTTTACCAACCTTAAACTACACCAGCTTATCAATCAATCTTAGAATCTACGTTTGTATAACCACTCTGTATATTACAGAAAAAGTGCCAAACTTACTCATTTTCCGTGCACATAAGAAAATGAAGAATCAAAACATTAATTTTTTAAATCACTGGAACAAGTCAAACCAAAACAGAGAGCATGTAAGCAATAAATCAAATAAGCATTTTTTTTAAATCTTCTAACCAATTAATATTCACGAAATTTGATAACTATTTAAATTATGTAGATACAAATATACATAAATGTGTTGGCTCGTTAAATAAATATAAGATTAAAAATTTTTAATTAGGATTTATTACTCTGTAATTACAACAATTAGTAAGATTTCTACCAACCGTATTACTTAATTTACCCTCCCTTCGACCAACGACTAAACATCCGCACTCAGCGAGAAAGCCTTGAAAGATTCTTATGAAGAAATTAAACACTTCACATTCTATTTGAAATTGGAAAAAATCCCCAAGTCAATCTTCAATCTATTAGCTAGAACCTTCAAAACTTGGAAATCTTTTTAAAATTCTTGTAATAATGTGCTTTTGTATTCGTCCAACCATTTAAAAAAATCCAGTCTTGACGTTCTAGCGTATGTATTTTTAAGCAGTTTAGTAAATCCACGTAATTATAACACAGCCAACGAGTGAACTTACCTATACCTGTAATATACCATATATAATGTAGCGGTGTGTACACCTAAAATAGCCAATTTGTTTTTTCCTGAGAAATGAAGGATCCATTCAACATTATCATGAACGAGGGCTTACTAATCGTTTTAAAGCTTCCCCTAAGCGAATTGCTTCTAAAAATTAAAAAACGGAGCAAAGTCACAGAAAAAAATCGCCTTGGTTTTTCATTTTTGCAAATTGTAAAACTTGCTGAAGCCGTAATACGTACAACTACAACTACTACTTAATTATTCCACTTCCGCTTCTTCGACGCGACAACCACACATCTTCAATATCTGTGTCCTCGTTCCTCATTCAGCCTCAAAAACTTGCGATATTTTTGTGTGAAGAGAATAACATTTGCCATTGCACTTTAAATGGACACTTAACATAAAAATGACGTACGGACATGAGCAAAGCTGTGCGTCCTTGTCGTAAGGCTGAAATAATAGCTGGTGTTTACACCGCCGTATGGTTCCGCTCCCCGAAACTCAAAAACCCCACAGCACAAAATTTCAAAATCACTCCAAAGGCAGCGAAAAGTCGATAGGGTGAGCCGAAATTTTTTTGAAGTGATCTGTGACATGGCAGGTTGCAAAAATATGGGATGTGATTGTTTTTTCAATCATTAGTCCTATTCGAAGGGGTTAGAGTAATGAATAAATAAATAACAAGTAATAAATAATATAAAAATTATAAATGAATAATAAATAAGTAAATAAATAATGTATCAATAATAAATGAGCAATAAATAAATAATAAATAAATAATATATAATTAATAAATGAATAATATATAGGTTACAAATAAATTCTCCTGTTATTTATTGGCTATATTATTATTCTATGTCTGTTTGCCCCGATCTTTGCTGCTCAAGCTAATAGTATTGCATATGCGTGTTTCTGTTAAGCAGTATCAACCCACCCCATAAACTCTATTATTTTTAGCTCCAAATTTAAAATCCACTATTCACTTCAGAAAAAAACAAGCATTGGGGCATGAATTCGGGATAATATAGTGTTTTTCTTCAAATCAGTTTAATTTTTTTAAATTTTTTCTGCAAAATCAAAATCTACATATTCAATAGTGTCTATTTATGATTTCATGAACAAGTTGTATGAGAAATGTGTGCTAGTAAAAGCAACCAAAGATGAAGGTCAGTTGTCAGTATTATTATTTCTCGCCATATACACAAGCTCTGGGTCCTCTTGTCAGTATTAATTTGGTAAGGTTAATATATAGGTTTGTGTATAATTGTAGGTTCAACTAATTGAAATCATGTCTCTTCCTTGCTATGCAGATCAACTCCAGGATAACTGCATCCGCTGTTCAAGTCTTGGATGCACGTTCCTGCAGCCACCTCTAGGACCTATTTATGGACTCTCCAGGTGCGCCAACGCCGGGGACCACTTCGATACGGAGGACTGGGCTAAAATCGTTGGCCCATTCAACGCAACCCAGTGCGATGATTGGATACCACCGCAGCTCAGGTACGATGGGGTAAGTGCCAGCACAATCGCACTAGTGACATTGTCACTGGTGCTTGGACTGGCTGCCTGCGCCTGCTGTCTGTGGAGAAGACGCCGAGGAGCAGCCCGCGGACTCTACAGGATCCAGAGAGCCGAGGAGGAGTGGATATCCCTCCGCCAGCGGACTCTCCACTTCGACTAAGGTGAGACATATATTAAGTAGGTTAGATAAAGTGCAAATGCACAGTCGCCGGTGGCGACAAATTTTTAACACCTGAAAGGCTGGTTTAATCCAGTCGAAGACAGCTTATCTGCTGGCAAACCACAGACAGAGTGAAACCTTTCATTTTGTCTGTTGGTATCCACGGAGGACCCAGTCCTTCTGTCAGTTGGTAGCCATGGAGGACCCAGTCCTTCTGTCAGTTGGTAGCCATGGAGGACCCAGTCCTTCTGTCAGTTGGTAGCCATGGAGGATCCAGTGCTTCTGTCAGTTGGTAGCCATGGAGGATCCAGTCCTTCTTCTGGTGAATCTCCTGCCGCAGACACTGGTTCTCAGGTTGCCCTTAAATTTGTAACATTTGTATGTCGGCTGCGTCGAAATGAAGAATTATTTCAAGTACGTCCCGAATTTTAACAACTAACGTCTGCGCAATCATTTGACAGGACCGTTCTTGGGTGTACGTAATTTGATGTTAGACTGACAGTGAGTCTTGCATAAGGCCTCTAAAGCTTCTAAAGTATTAATATTCTAAGTAATAGAAAACTAAAAAATAGTGTACTTCTAGCAAAAACATTAACGTGGTATATTATGCTCCCTTACGATGTGGGGACCGTAACAGTGCTTTTCGGAGACGAAGCTCTCCGACGAACGTTTCTTTTGTATAATCAATACTGACGATCCTCTAAGAGGCTAAGAGGAAAAGTACATCCTAGTGTGTTTTTGTTCTCCTTTTCATTCACAGTCTCAGTAAAATCAGCTTAATGTTTTGCAACAGAAGGCATGGATTTAAAAATTGTGACCCTGCAACACCCATTATTATAAATGGGATTAATCGGTAAGTGTAGCATTAATAATAGCAAACAGATATAAAAAAGTAATAACCATTTCCAATCATAGATTAGATTAACAATGAAGGAAGAAATATAGAAATGTGAGTTAAATGCCCTTCATTATTATTATTTATTACTTTTCTGACTCTTTCTTTTCTTTGCAGTGACTGCGAAAGTAGCATTATTGCTACTGCTGAGTAGCCAAATCAGTTGCGTTTGTGGGGACAAAGGTGTAACGTCAGCCATACCCTTCAACTTTCCTGATACCTTGTAAGTGTATTTCTCTATCACAGTGCTCATATATCAATTATATTTTTAAAAAATACAAAATAATCTAATTAAAAGAAAACTTTGTGTACATAGATTTTGCAAGTCATGCACAGTCTCACGAGATTTTCTAAATGTGCGGCCAACTAATAAACTGGACGAAATCTGCAAACAATATGTAACACATATTCTCAATGCTGATGTCCATCCCACAACCCTTGTGGACGATTTCCTGCTGAACTTGGAAAACCAAACTAACCACGATCTGACTTGGGTGTTTTCTACATCAACTCGAGCACGGTTTTTATATGAAAAGCTCTTTAATGAGTCATACACATTCAGGGTGTCTGTGGAACCATCATCCACCAAAAGTGAAACATGCATAAGAGCATACATAGACGGAAAGGGATTTATGCACAGCGGCATATGGAGCAATGCGACCAAGACACAGCGCCAAAGGTTCAAAGACGGACTGGATATTGAAGTATCTTATGTGAATGCAGTAGTTAATCTTTGGGCGACGCGCCATTGTGACGAGTGGGAAAATGGCCAGTTTGTAAGTACATATATATTAAGTTGCACGTTATTATAATATTGTACGTATGAGTGTGTGTTAAGTTAACTGTTATGGAGCCGATTAGGAGATTGAAGTACAATGCGCTATCAAACCAACTGTTTCGTAGTTGTAAGAACCCGAAGTTAAAAAGTATTTTGACCAACAAATGATAAGAAAATAGTATTAAGAGAAACGCTAACGTGCTTCACGAAAAGTAATTCACAGATTGAGTATGACTATAACACGCCGTCGATTTTATTTAAGTCCAGCTATAACTGGTTCTTATCATTTGCATTCTCAACGCGAGACCATTTTTCAGTCCTCGGATATAAAAAAACCTAATTCTATGCTGTTATATATTGAAGCGGTTGGAGTTTACAACCTTAATTTGAATTAAATGACAGGCAGCTTCTAAACATCGAACTCCAGGAAGTGAGGTTAATCCCAGCCCCTGGGCGCTTCTGCGGTGGGTACAACTGCCAGAAGGACCAGCTCCTCTCATGGGATCAACTGCCAGAAGGACCAGCTCCTCTCAAGGGATCAACTGCCAGAAGGACCAGCTCCTCTCAGGGGATCAACTGCCAGAAGGACCAGCTCCTCTCAAGGGATCAACCTTCAGAAGGACATGCTCCTTTATTGCTTTCATATAGCCAGAGGATTTTGATTTCTGTACACAAGTCAACCTTATTGGTTTATTGTAAGGATAGATTAACCTTTGATATCAAACGCAATAGTTGACGAAGTTGACAATCATCTTAAACATAATCCCAAGTTTGACTTCATTTGTCTTGTTAAATTAAGTTGCATTCGCGCTCTAACTATTTGAAGCACGTCAACGTTGAACTTAATATAAGCCATGTGTTGGTATCTGTTTCATTCCTATTCTTATGTGACTGAGTTAGAAATTAAGCGTTATGAAAATACGGCATTAGGAAGATCTGTAAAAGTGTTGAAAAAAAATTATTTTCATCTTGTAATTTCTTTATGGTTTGTTGATTCACAGGTCGCCACAGCGCGTTCCTATCTGAACCAGGCGCACGTGTTAGCCAGAAAGTGGGGTAGATTCAGGGTGTTATCAGCCCAAACTCCTAAAAATCCACACAACACAAACATAAGTCTTCCTTACTGTGGACAAAAGCCATCATATGTACCATCACCTTCTGAAATAACTACCTGCTCAGGAGTTTTTTGCGGGATATCGGAGAAAAGACCAAGAGTCACGCCTACTGACAATACACCAACTGTAACGCCCGGTACGCCACAACCAGACGATGATGAAGACATGTGTGATGGTGACAAAGAGAACGTTCCACCGCAGCCGCCATGCAGGTCGACTACAGATGCTCCTTCCACGATTCCTAAATTCTACATAAGCGAGTTTTTGCCGTGCAGAAAAGACATTCAAGGGAGGGCAGAGTTCATTGAGTTAATACTGACACCTTACATAAGAGAAGAATCCCCTTACTTGAGGGGGTACAAACTGGTTGCGTTTACAGCAATTAAGCAAGAGTTGGTCCTAGTTGTCAACTTACATGAGCAATTTGTTAACCAAAATGGATATTTTGTACTCAGCAGCAGTACACAAGCACTAGATTTTTTACAAGTACCAGATAAAAGAGATTTTAAGTTTCTGCCATGTGGAGATAAAGAACCAATTATGCTACTACTACTCAAGAACACTGGCTTCAACAGGGATACTTGGAGGAAAATCTCTTTGGTCGGAAGACGGAATGTCAATGGTTTAAAAGCTCGTCCAATTGATATGTCATCACGGTCGGGATCTGAGAGTGTTTTTAACATTATAAAGGAAACCGTTGTAGACGGCTATGCATATGGCGTGGTACTTAATAGTGCGGTTGACCAGCGAATTAAGGACTTAATAAAAGTTAAGAGATTTAATTGCAACTTTATTCTTACTACTGGCAACCCAAACAAAGCTGAAGAAAACAGATATTCCCTAAACAACTGTCCAGTAGCACGTTTTAAGGAACATGATGCAAAACATTTTAAACTTGGAATTCCAAGTCCATACAGACCAAATGACTGTGAGTCGCAACAATCAAATCAACTTAAAAAAACAGAGCATCCCCGAAATATTAAAAACCAAGTTGGCGTTACTGAAAACTCTCAAGACGATTTGGAATGCTTGTACGAACAAAAGACTACGCAGCCTCAACTAGAGGATATCGACAAAATGATTAATTACGAGATTCGTTATATTCGAAAAAAATATCCTGAAGCTAACTACGTTCCAAAATATTACCCAATTTCCGAATTTAAGGAAGATATTTGGCCAGATCTTGCACAAAAAGGATTTGATTCGAGGCGCGGTGATTTTCCTAACATCTCACCTTTTCAAATAGTGCCTAGGACAGAGAGAAGTACACTACAATTTCTGGGAGATCACTGGAGGTGTGAAGTTTGCTACCGAAGAATGTCTACCTGCCCGCATACAGTTCATCCTAAATCTGCGTCTGATTTGTTTCTTCAAAAGGATGGTCGCCAAATTCCAACAAAAACAAGCAGGATTCAAAGTTACTTGGTTGACCATATAAATAGGCGATTTCATCATACTTCGGTCTTGCATTTGATTCGAGAGGATAGACGTCGATTGGACACTAATGCAAGGATTCAATATAGAGAACCTGAGAAGGAAAATGTGCGACAGATAGCAAACGTTATTCTTACATCGTTCACTATTGTAAAAACAAATACAGCTTTGCAAGGCACTGAAACTTGGTACAAAACTTTAAAGAAGCTAAGTGCTAATGTTGGAGCTGGCATCAAAATGCATGGACGAACAGCGGCTACCAACATAATTAAGTTTGTATCGGACGAAGGCTTCGCAAGAATAAGAAATTATATGGTCGAAATGGATCTTCCTTTTACTCTAATTCTTGACGGATCAAGTGACAGAACTCATAATCACTATATTTCTATATTTCTTCAGAGCACTGAAGGAGAAGACACATTACCATACTTTGCTGGAATAATTAAAGGAGAAAAGAGCTCAACTGCTGATACACAGTTAATTCAACTGAAGAAATGGGTGAGTGAACAAGGAGAGGGGTTTCAAAACTACTTTTTAAGGAGGATCATGGGTATGAGCTCTGATTCTGCGCCAGTAATGGTCCGACTACAGAAGCTGGTAAATACTTGGATCAACGATGAAGTTGATCCTAAAGATAGACGAACATTGGTTCAAGTATACTGCCTAGCACATAAAATCAATCTTGCCACTAGATCATCACTTGTTCCTTTAAAATCTGACAAAGACTACGGACCTGATAATTGTCTACGGTACTTCCATACAATTGAAAAGTTTATGCAAACTACTTACACTTGGATAAGTTTGGCTTCAAGGCGTATTGGGGAGTTTCGAGAGGTGATGATTGCTAACAAACAGCCACGCGTAGAACTTCAGGAACTACACGTTGAAAGATGGATATCAAGCGAACACAGAACCGTGAAGAAGTTTTTGGGGGCTTGGATTACACTAATTGGCACTATGGCAACCATTAGTGATGACTCTACTAACTACAAAGCTTCAGTTCAGCTTCAGCGGTACAAAGCTTCAGCGAAAGGACGCCGAAGCATTTTATGGCCAATTAATGGACAAATCAAAACTCGTCAGTATTGTCTTCTTACAAGATTATAGTGCAGCCTTCAAGAAATGGTCAGAAAAGCTACAGTATTTTGTAGGATTAATGAGCGATCAACTTCAACATTTGGAGGGACTTTATTCCGATTTGTCAGAAATAGAAGAATTGCGAGGTCCCGTATTAACATCGTTTCTTAAGTCTTGCAAATGTTCTGCTTCTATCAATCCAGGCGATTTCGGTTGCTCAAGTGTGACAGAATACGACGCCAGTGATGTTGTCACGTGGCGTGGAATTGACTTCACTCGCAACGATGACGAGGCACCTTCTTTAAATATCCTCGGTCCAGCTCTTATTCAAAAAACCTTCAAGCGACTGGACTTTTATCTATCCAAGGACTTGATGGAAGACTTAAGTGTACTTTCACCATCGAAATTCCCAGCAAGCGTAGATGCGTTAATGGAAACATACACATACTTAATGGGAGGATGTTGAATTGCCTGTTTATGCTAGAGACGAAGTCGATCGCCTTGCAAAGCAATTTGGCATTAATTCGCAAGACTTTATTCTTGAGTGGGCAAACTTGTTTCTTTCAATTTTGGCATCGCCCAATTGGGAGGTTATGAGGTCCATACGCACTACGGAACCTTTTTGGAGTTATGCATTGCGGGAGAAAACATTAAAATGGACAGAGAACACAAAATTTTTCATCCGAACAATTAAATCAATATCTGTTGGAAGTGCAATGGTTGAATCGTCGTTCTCAGTTTTTAATAACATAAAAAATCAACGGAGATCGAAAATGGGAGACAAACTTCTCAAATCACTCCTAAATTTGGTCATAAATGCACCAGCTGATGTTGATCACTTCGACGAGTTTTCATATGCGAATATGTGGATCGATGCTGGAAGAAACCTTCCGGATAATGAAGAATGTGCTGCTGACAAAGAGGATGAAGCACTGCTTGACGACCCTACGGGTCTTAACGGAATTGATGACATAAATATTGAAACAGAGGAGCACCCACCGGAACTTAATTTGGACGATAATGAAAAATCAGAAGCATTTTCAGATGACTACGACGAATTTCAGAAAACATTCATTGCACCAGCAAAACTTAAAAGAATACGATCATTCCTTTTATAAACGAATTAACGGTGGTCTAATCGCGCAATGCTTGAAAGGTTCGTCTTTGCCTGTAAACGAACGCCCCGGTTATTGCCTACAGTAGACTGTAAACATGTGAAGCTTTAAAGTTTTTCATTGAAATATCTTCTGAATGCTTTTTGTAGTCGTTAGAATTTTTAATGATAAACTTAAAAGCTTTATATGATTCCAGATGACTGCATGTGGTAATCGGGGAGGATTCCAAGGTTAATACAATCCTTTCAAAGGTAAAAATTGATCGAAGTGTTTGTAGTCAAGTAGTAGTTGTGCTAGAAATGAAATCAAAAGTATTAAAAATCAGAGCTCAACATTTTGGGGCTAAAGAGAGGAATTATCCGGTGGTCTCAGTTTCCCCAATTGTTTGTGAATGTGGATTGAAAATGAAGATCCGTATTCCGATGCCTAAATAAAATGAAGATGAACATACAGATTCACGTAAATTGTATGTTGTGGAATGTTCATCTTCATTTTCTTCATTATTTAAATACACATCTCCATTTTCACTCCATATTCCCAAACAACTGGGGAAAGAGACCACTCGATAAATCCTCTCCTTAGGCGTAATGTGTCGAGCTGTTAGAAATGTATGTTAGTACGTAAATTAACCAAAACAGTTTATGAAATGGAGGTTTAAAACATCTGTAGTCCTGAAAAGCGCAAAAAACAATTTTAACAACTCTGAGTGAATCATGTGAAAAAAATTTAAACTGTGTAGATCCGATTAAAAAAATAATGCGCGTAGAATTTGAAGTCAGGTAGTAGGTATTTTAGAATCGAAATGTAAGTTATAACAAATGTATGTCAGTATATAACTTTAAAAATATATTGTTCAAAGCGTGAAAAAAGTTGACTATTAAAGGTGAATCATTGTAGTCGAACATTAGAAAACAAAAAACAACTTATTGTTTTGTTGAAGGACTTACGCAAGATATAATCGTCGAGAGAATGAAGGAGCCAATACCATTTTTGGAGTCCAATTGCACACCTTCATAACATATATTTACCATCGTATTGTTAATCCAACTTATGGTATATGTTTTTAACTTTCAGATGTCAAGGGGTCATATTTTTGCAACCTTCCATGTCACAGGTCACTTTTAAAGAATTTTCAGCTCAGCCTGTCGACTTTTCTGTGCCTGTGGAGTGATTTTGAAATTTTGTGCTGTGGGGTTTATGAGTTTCGCGTAGCGCAGTCATACGGCGGTGTAAACACCAGCT
Source organism: Entomobrya muscorum (assembly GCA_034695405.1). Lineage (NCBI taxonomy): Eukaryota > Metazoa > Arthropoda > Collembola > Entomobryomorpha > Entomobryidae > Entomobrya > Entomobrya muscorum. Next base: position 140 of record JAQIWO010001079.1, on the reverse strand, counting down.
GTTATATCAGCCTTACGACAAGGACGCACAGCTTTGCCGTGGTGTGTCTCATAGCGTTTGGCAACATTATCATCATTAAATGTCCCTTGCTGTATTACTATTACCAGCAACTGCTTCCCTTCCAGAAAAAACATCGAAAT
>JAQIWO010001078.1:0-11166 GCA_034695405.1 Entomobrya muscorum | reverse complement strand
GAAATGCAGTAATAATTTTGTATAGTAATGTCAATTTTACAACACTAATCTTTTCGTACCAGTAATAATAATACTACTAATTTACAATGATAATTTTTATAGAAGAAAGAGAGAAGAAGAATGGACAGGCCCTTATGGGGCTGTCAATATGATGAAAATATGCAAACTTCTAAGGTGAGACTGTATTACATTACTACTGTCCTGTGACCTTGTGTGTATGTGTGTATGGTCTAATTCGCAGACTGAAAGCTCTTTGATCTTAACGTGGCGTGATCTAAAAATAGAACACTTAAATTTAAAGCAACGTTGAAACTTAGCCTAACTCTTAGGAGTAAAATTACAGGATTTTCTTTCGAAACATGGAATGCCATTCCCTAGCTCAACTTGCTATCTGGATTTCGTATAACTCAATCAAATCCCAATTCGATTAGTACATCTCTTTAGTTGAGAAAATACTTATTTGTCTGTACTGTCTCTGCTTCCAAAAATAGTAAACCGCAAATTAGAATGCTAACCTAATAACAGTAACTATTTTATTTGTGAAACTACTGGAAATAACTAACGTAATACAGTACAATGCTTTACACGTAGTTTGCTACGGTACGGTTACTGACCTGATGATCTTCAGAATAAAATTATACTTCACACAAGCTAGAAAATTTACAAAAAGCGTAATATACGATATCATTATCTAATTTTATCTATTTACATCAAATTAAGCTAGAGTGATACATGCGAGCTTCTACTTCAAAATTTCAATATTACATTTTCTGAAACAAATTCAAATCATATGGCCCAACGACAAGCTGCTTCTGATTCTGAAAAATGTACTTTTCTTGTAAATGCAGCATAATTTAGGCGAATTGAATCTTAGAGAGCTTCACACGATAGTTCTTATCCCATTTAAATATTGAAGAACCTTTGAAGAAAATAAAACACAAACTTACAGTGACAAACTGTTGAAGAAAAAGAAGCTATTGTAATTTAGTAGTAGAAAAACTCTGCTAAGTAAGATTTCTTTTTGATTGTATTGATACAAAAAAACTGCTTTTTAAAAGTTAAAATCGTGTTTTAGTGGCTGAAAACCATCAGAATTTTTTTTTCGAATCCCACAAGTGAGAATGCTATACTCAAACAACTTGAAATTTACAAATTTGTCTACCAAATCATATTCCACCTTTTAGATTGTGATCACACTTTAGGCAATGGAATAGTACATGACAACAAAAAAAGAGTTAGGTGGTGGCAGAGAATCCTAGTTCAAGTTGCTCTAAGCTTGTACGGTAAAAAAAATAGTGTATGAAACAATGAAATAATTTTTATGAGATGTCTGATATTTTCAAACAGATGAACCATTTCGATCAGTCGCAGAAGGAAAAGAAATGATACCACAAGGATCTACTTTTTGCCAGTTTTTCGTCACCAGGCGGGTGCTCCTGTCGATCGTCATCATTCCCTGCATTTTGCAGGCACTGCGCATTTTGTGCTTCTCCCAACTCACCCTTAAAAATAAAAATCTCCGAATCTTGACCTTTCAGCGAGTCATAGAACGCGAAAAGCTATTCACTCATTGTCGTTGGGTTACCGGACACCAAATTTTGTGACATATTCTGGTCATCCTGATGGTGCATATTGTCGTCAACCCGAAGCGAGAGAATTTCATTCGAAAAAAAAACGTTTCAGCACTACCAGGCTCTCAGCAGCTATATCCCAATGTTGACTTGCGAATGGAAAGACAATTTGAGGACATTCAGAATTTATTGGTACTCCAGTTGTTTCCCAAGTTAAAAAATGGAGAAAATGTTTTCTCGTTGTGCAGCTATTTAAGAAAGTTTGAAAGAGATTAGCTATTGATATTGTTCGAAGATGAAAAACTAGAAAAGTCATGCATAACTCTAATTCTTGTTTTATGTACAGTTTGCACGCCATCTTACTTTAGTTAAGTTTTAGTTTTCCGCCACAGTGCGACAGGTCGCTCGTCTTCAAATGCTGGAGATTTATCATAATAACAAGACAAGAAAAAGGATGCATGCCGTAAGTTAAGTAAGGCAAAAATAACAAGGCAGAAGAAATCGTCTTGCATATATAGCTCATGAGCATAAAAGGTCAGCATAAACATCCATCCAAATATTGATATTTATTCATTTATACTTGAAAGACTAGAAAACAAAGTATAAAGTGATTAACTGTAAAGCACAATAAAGTTACACTATCATCTTAGATCTTATCTTGACCTTCATTTGAAACACTGACCTCTCCACCATTTGCATTCTATGCATTTTTTAAAACGTGACCGCTTTCTTCTTTTACATAGTCATCTTGTTTAGCAAGTCTCCATGCAGAAATAATTCCATTGCATTTTAGCCACTAGCCACCTGGGTCTTTCTCGTTCTCCTCTCGAAGATTCTCGGGGAAGTATGTCTGCTAGAAAAAACAAATTCGGTGCCCGGGTGGCTAGGATATATGCATCAATTTTTCTAGTTTAATTGTATTCCAGCATCAAAAAAAACCACCTCCGTTTCCATTTATTAAATTTGGAAGATTCCCAGGTTGGATTCGAGACAAACATTGAAAACTATAGCTTTAAAGAGAGCACATCGCAGCTTGGTCGATTCTCCCACTTAAAAAGATTTTTTTAAACAAAGTCGTTGGTCAAATCGTCATTTCACCTTTTTAACATTTCGCTTTTTCAACCAGGCTTTTAGAGGATCAATCCAACCAGATTTTGCATCGGAAGATGTGCCCTTCTCCAGGAAGAAAATTGTTCCTGGAATGCAATCTGGGTATTCACTGAATAAAAGTTAGGAAAACTCCAGCGCTTGGCTTTTTAGTAGAAGAACTATTTATTCAGCATTCCCCTACATTTCTCAACTCATTTCCCGTCCAGCATCGTGACTTGAACATTGACAATGAGCCCTTTTCCAGATGGCGAATTTCTATGCATCTGTTGGTATCAAATTCAACAGCACAGGAGTGAATTCCATTTCCTTGTTCGTATCGAATAGTATGCATTCCTAAGTATCGGATATACACAGAAATTAATTTTTGAAGTTTGTGATGTGCAAACATTGAACAACTGTTCCTTAATTTAACGCCATTGTTCATTTATCATGGGCAGGTACAGTTTCAACAACACGTAAGATATGTTATATTAATAAGTAGTGGGTACTTGCAAATGAGTGGTTTATAGAACAAAAGGCATACATTTATTAAGGAACTGCTAAAAATGATTTTAGTGCTGACAAATTTAAAGAATATATGAATGTCTAACTATAAAAAGTATAAATAATCAACTGGCATGAATTTTTTGCACACTTAAAGCAATACAAATATATTATGGGAGATTTGGTTGGATGTATGCGTTTCGTATCCTGCGAAAGTAACATTGATACTTCTGACTTTTGAAAATTAATTTTGATTCAAAGATCACAACTCTATGTTCCGATTATTATCATTCTATTGTGCGCATTAACTCTAGTTAACTAAATTTAAATTCAACAGCCAAAGCTAAAAGATTTCAAATACGAAATACCTGTGTGTCAAACAATGGTTTGTAATCTTAATTATATAATACGAAACACCGGGTTCTTTTGCTTTGTTAATATAAAAAATTAATGCGCATTAAATCTTCATTCATTTTTATAACACAATTTGTTTTACATAGCTAATTATTATAGAATTGTTATAAAACAAGTTTGACATCTATCCATTTAAAACTTTTTGTTTTGTGAATTTTCACGCCATTACTTCAATCTGAATTGGAAGAATAGCAAGGTGCAACGTAGATTTATTGTCCCTCTGTTCAGGTCTGAAATAATAAGATGACCAGTTCAGGTTAAATGATATTTCACTGGTTGCTCTTCATAATATTTTAAATTACAAAACTTCCTTTCCTATAAAAAACATGAGGTGATGGGTCTTTGCATCTTTTTTTTTTAGCAAATTGATATAATGGAGATACAAATCAACAATTTACTTTTCATCCAACTCTGCAAACAATGGAATTTCTGCACTGAAATATCTGCACGCGCTGTAGACTCCTGTACTATACATAGCAGATTTAAACTTTAAATTGCTTCCTGCCATGTCAAGTGGTTCGTCGTTAGCAGTAATCTTTTAAGGTGCAGTGAACTTATCATCTGTTTTGGAGAGGTATATCCTCAGCAAAAAATGGAGAACTTCCTGAACAACCATTCTGTTAGTGCTACTCTCATCATCCTTTCTGGGAAGGCACTGAGAGATATCATGGGTCAGGTTTATGTTTTGTTCAGGTGTGTTTTTTTTTCTTTTTAAATTTGTCCTCACTCTTTTTCTCGTTGAGTTCTTGAATAAATTCCGCATGAATACACTCGCCGCAGGTGTCGCAACAAACTTTTATGATTTCCTTTCCTAGAACAATATACTTTCACTTTTAAACAAATCGTTTCATATTTTGTTTATGTTCTTGGTTTATCTTAATTTAAGAAGTAGGTCGAATCAAAATATTTAAATTTTTTTCATTGGCAATTTTAGACATTCAAAATTGTTGAGACCTGAATACATATCTGAAGAATGGAGGCTTGTGCCTTATTATTTTAAGACACGTACTACTTTACGGAAGACTACGAATTTCCCCCTGCAAGGTTATGAGCTAACAATATTGTTAATAAAAAAAGGTCAATCAATTTAATTTGATTCGCCACTCACGTTAAATAACCCCAACCATACTTGTCAAATAATTAATTGAAGACAACGATAAGTTAATTTAGGGAACGAAACAATGCTATAAAATAATTGTTTATTATCGTATATCCCCCACCGCAAAATTGTAGGTTGATTGCTTGATGGACAGTTCGTCCAGTCAGAAGGTGCCTAGAAAGGGCCGTAGAAAGCTATAAAACCGCTTGCATATTCTGTCAGGATGCCCTTTATCAGGAAAGAGCTGAGAAGTCTCCGGTCAATCCCAAATTTTCTTCATTAATTATTGCAGACTCAGAAGAATTAGCTGATCCTTTGAATATAGCTACAGCATAGAGATTTCAGTATAAAGACGTTCTAAATTGGTTGTATGTCAATTCAGTGATAACATTTTATTTGATTGACAAGTGTATTATTGATTATATGAAAATGATAGAAATGAAGCTGATTAAATAAAACCTAAAAAACCGTGATGTAAGGAGAAAGCGATGAAGGAAAAGCAGGAGAAAGTTGTCAGTGAAACCGAAATGAGTCGTGCCCTGTCGCATTCGTTGATTTGATTTCTGTATTTGTTGTACTATCAGCGTCATTGCTGGTTTTTGCTATTGTCTTTCTAGCCGACATGTTTCATTTGGGGAATCGCATTATCAGAATTTAGTAAATATGGTAATTTTATTAAGTTTTTGACAATCCAGGTAAATTTCTGTAAAACTCAGGTAATTTTGAATTTAAATGGATTGGGCAAATTAAAATGTGCCATGGTTGACAAATTGAGTTTTGATTAGTTTGACGCCATTATGTGGGCTTCTATTTCAATTCACGGCATGATCCCATGACAGATCGATCACATTCATAGTTGCTGTGATGAGTATGAAAGTTAAGAAATTAAGTGGAATGAGGGATAAATGTTGTGTCATATTTTGCATCAGACTACTGTTGATCCTGAATTAACGAATGAATTAATTTCATGCAATCTGCGTCAGATCATTAATTTTTAATTAACTTCTATTTTTCAACGTAACAAGTGGTCTTTAAAATAACTTTTTAAAATGGAAAAATGTTCTAAAAGGCAAAAGATTCTACTACCTACTATTTTCCATATCCACTGCTAATATTTTTGTATTTTAAGAGAACCGTCTCTTGAAACGACCATTAATTTTGCTTACTACACAACTAGTTAAATTAAAACTATGCTTTCATCGTATTTATCGTCATATTTACCATCCTCTCCAGAAAAAAAATCTTTAAAATTAATTTCTATTTAATTTTTTAAAGATTACACATATTTATTGAATGATACAAGATTTCTTACTTTATGACTTCACGAGGTTGAAGCGGGAAATTCCTTTAGTGTTAATGTTAATGACGTTAAAACCCGTATTGGATGAAATCGATAGAATGCTTAGAACGGAGTCGGATCATGTGGGATTCAATGAATTAATTTCAGTGTGTGTGGAGCATCTGCGGTTGGTTTTATATTTCCTTACTTTGGGAAATTTTAAAAATTTGCAAATCGTATTATCAGAACTCAAATAAATGAACACAGTACCATTTTGTAAAACCTAGGTAAATTAAGTATTTAAATAAATGTAGCAAGTAGGTAAAACAAAATATGGTTGAAATTGTGTTGTGATTAGTTTGACGTCATTTAAAGTTATTTCACTGATGTAGTCACATTGGGTATCACCAGATGCATTTCTTGGACCAGTGGTCAGATGAAATGATAATATTTCTAGGTTTGCTTGATAGTCAAGTTGCATTTTGGAGCTGAGGATCCTTTGAATGATCAGGGCTGGCAAATTATTACAGACAGTCCAGCCGGGTATTATTTGAGATTTATAAATTCCTAAGATTAATGACTAACACTAATGTGAAAATGTGTCACAACTCTCCTTATGGAAAATGTATTCTTTTGCAAAAAATCTTTTTCAGAATTTAAAGTGGAGGATAATTCAAACAAATGATTATCCATCAGGGAAATTTCGGATGATACTTTTTGGGGGAAATGGCGGCATGCTGTCCCCTAAGAAAAAAATGGCGATTTTCCCATGCTGTCCCCTAAGGTCCTTTAGGGGACAGCATTAAAAATACTCCAGGTCCTTTCAAAATGGCCGACTTTCCATGCTGTCTCATAAATGCTGTCCCCTAAAGGTCCTTAGGGGACAGCATGGGAAAATCGCCATTTTTTTCTTAGGGGATAGCATGCCGCCATTTTCCCCCAAAAAGTATCATCCAACCGTTTTTATTTGTTCGCAAGGCATTTACAATATGCATCGTTTAGACGACATTTGTATAGTCATCAATAGCTTGAGCGGTTTGGAATTGACAGGTCACGGAATCGAAGTAAAGCATACCAGAGCAACAACCAATAGGATAAAGCAAAATAACTGTAATAAACGTACTATGTATAAAATTTTCAATATACAAAGTGTTCAATATAAATCAGCTTTAAGCTAAGCCATCCTAAGTATAATATCCCATATTTTATTTGCAGAAATTGGTAACTTCTTGAGCGGATTTAGAACACTTTCCAATAGCCTGAAGATCACGTCACAATGATGGATGACTCATGACAGAAATAAAGTTGACACCGAATGATACCAGCAACTCATCAGTCGGAATTTTTCATAAATACTCGTGCATGCTAGAGGCTCTTTTTCAATTTAAAATTCAAAATAATTCAAAGTTGAAGCTAGGTTTTGTTCCATTGTCCTTTGTGGGGAGCCACCGGTGGACATCATGGGTCAGGTTTGTAGATTTTCTATTAAAAGTAATTCTATACTCTTCCTCTTGAATCACTGAATATTTTTGCAGAAAAAAATTCACAAGAGGTTACAACAGAGATTATTAAAAGTTTTTTTTTCGAGAAAAACATATTTGATGGAAACGTTACATTCTATGTTCCAGGTTTCTTTACATGTTTAAAATGTTGAAGTGCAGCATTCCGTTTTCGTTCACTACTAATTTCTGACATTCAAGATTTGTAATATTATATTTAAAATGGATATACGTTACTTGATTATTTCATAAATCAAGGCTTGCGTCTTTTTAGGGTGTGTAGATTTATACTTAAGTAAGATTGCGAGTTCACTGCTTGCATTTGTCATCTTTTCCTTTGATTAGAAATCCTTTCTGGGAATGACTGCGGAGTTTTATAAATTATCGGAGATTTAATTTTTAGTACAGATACTTATCAATATAATGCCAATATTTTGTACTTTAAAAATTTAAATCCAATTATAAAGTCATTTGTCCGTTTTCTAAATTGTATAGAATCAGTACCACTTTCAATTTGTTCTTCAGATGAAGTCCTCATACATGCCAAAGGTACAGTAGCCGAAAGATCATTTCACGATTTAAAATATAAAATAGTAGCACAGTCTAAAGGAATCGGAAAGTTCTTAACATAATGAAATATTTGTTGCTTTTAACCAGATGCAGAATTTTCGGAATCGTATTTTCTGAATAAATAATCGTGGCTATCTGAGCATCGCTAAATATAAAGTAGTTATTTCACTATATAAATTAAAAAATTGAGAGTTTGTTAATAAACTGTTATTTAAACACCTTTTTAAATTACATTTTTCTTTCTAGACATAAGACAATCTCGATATAACAGATTCAATTTGTTTTTACGTCACATTTCTACTTTTTGAGATATTTTTATGAAGGACAAGGTAATTCGAATATGGCTGTGCTTCAATTGAGTTTGAGTCATGTACTTGGAAATTGAATTTTGGAACGACTTTTGGCGTCATATGCAGAGATGAGTTGGATGTCCGTGGACGTGGATTACTTTAGAAAGAAGTCAATTTACTTTGTTGCTATATTGTGATAAAGATTTTAAAGAATGGCTACAATAAAAATTCTTTTGCTTTGGCTTTTTTGCGACTACCTTACTGTGCAACGGGCAGCTGGAACCTATTTCTCTCTTTGTAATACATCGCTTATTTTTTGGTGCAACGTTTATAGTTTAAATACGTATGTAATAAATATATGGTATTTTAGGTAGCCTTAAAGAAAAACAAGATTGATAAAGATTTTTTAACAATAATGTATAAAGGTCAAACATAAATTAGCACGGACATTTAACGACTCTTTTACTTAATTACCTGCTTGACTCATTCTCATCAGATTGCAGAGAAAAACCACTTTTTTATACGAATATGCTGTTATAAATCAAAAATAAGTTTTGCTGTATGTGAAATTACGCAACGTAAGTAATATTCGTTTTCGTGGATTTCAGTACAAATTTTGTGGATAAAAATGTGTCTGGTGAATAGTTGAAAAATATTTATGTTTCTTTTTAAATACTTTATACGCTTTTGGTTCTACTGAATTAGCATATTGAATGTTTCAAGAAGTATTTTTATCAAGCAAACTATTTCGGTTTTTTGAGTCTCAATGTGCCCCAATATTTGTTAACTGAGAAATACAGGATTTCTTTAAGAAAATGTAAACATTTAAAAAAGAAGAATTTTGGCGATAATTTTTAGTCTTTTTCCAAAGGTGATGCACTCACTGATATTCACATTCACAGTAAAAAATATGTCTACTAGTGTGACTTTGACATTATAAATGTTCAAATCATTAAATTTGAAGGCGACTTGTTCGAGCACGCAAATTCCTAGCGTCAGACTATTCAGTCTTGATGAATGTATTTGCTTGTTTAGTTACTCTTACGTTAGTATACAAATGCCTTTATTCCCCGGACCAGGTGCGGGTATTCCAATTTAAGTACTTTCAGAATATATTAATACTACTCATCATGAATTGAGGCTTACTTCATGTACCATTGTTTTACATCCAATTCCGTATTTCTAGGCCGAATTTTTATTTTAGTGCACAATATGCGCTGAGACGAATTTTATGTTTTATAAGAGCTGTTTCCACTTTTGCTAAAAAAAATATTTATTTCTGTGGCTTAATATGGATGCATATTCCCGGATCCAAGGAACGTTTTCCGTTTAAATCTCCTAAATCATATTCTTCGTATATGACATCGTGCGAACGTTTGTGGTCATCTTATTTTACAGCGGAAATGAACAATTCAGGGTAAAATATCTGATGACTGGTGGTGGAGCACTAGAGTATGCTTTGCTCTTCGCTCGTATAATAAAAAATGAGTATGTCAACAAATTAAATATTTTTTACGAGCTGACTGATATTTTCGAACAGACTTACCATTTCCAATCGTTGACCATCAGAGAAAAGACATTCTCCCGGGATATACGTCTTGGACAGGTCAAAACCGAATGCAATGCAATAATCCAATTCTTCTTTTGTGAATATAATTGACTTAATTAAATTATAATTTTCATTCAACCATTGAGAAGATGGGTAGTTGGTCTTATATTCAGTATAGAAAACCTGTTCGTTGTCAAGAATCAAGTCGTGAAATAGGTGACGTAAACATAACGTAGTACTGAAATATTTATCCGAGTATAAACGTTATTTTTTATTGTATTTTACTATTTTAATAAATTTATTATCTTTCGAATTATCCGGTATGCCCAGTACAAAAAATATTGTAATCTCTATAATAATATTTATTTAAAGTTGAAGAAGTGTAAAAAATACAGTAAAATTATTTATTGTGTTTGAAATTTAATAAAATTAAGTTTAAAAAACTTATGACAACTTTAGAAACAAATGAATGGGGGATGTTAGCAAATGATAAGAATTCTCCTCCTTAAAAATTACAATTCTCAGATAACGGCCAAGTTCCACAATAAGCTCATGTCACATCTTTACAGTCTCCTGGACTTAAACAATGACGTATCTACTACTTGCTTTATATGCAAATCTGTACAGCATATGGGCTAGTGAATATGTCCATGGCATTTTCCACATCTAAGCCGTTAGACACCGCGGTTTAGCATCTTAATTAGAAAGAAAAGGATGTTTTGTCATGCTGTTTCGCAACTTAGTCAACTTAAGGAGGTATTGGTATGATATTTATGATGGTGACCGCAGTTAGCGCCGAAATGTGCAGATATTAATTAAAAGAGTTAATAGGATCCGTGGGTGGTGAAATTTGCTAGCTGTATTAAATCGAGAAGATACCCGTTTACAGTCAAGATATTACCTTTTCCAATGAAGATTACCATTTTTCTTACCCAGTGTGACTTAATTGACCAATAATTTAAAATGATTACGCTTGCTATATTCGACTTCGTTCCGTTTTCAAATTTTATTTTATTTTAGTTGCACTTGGTCAAGATTTTATATTTTACTTTGACACATTGCATATAAGATAGCGCAGCTCCAATCTGCTCTTCATAGGACGAGCTGTAAGCGATAAATATTTGTGCGCGCGCGATTAATATGAGTCAATTTACTGAGAAAAACATTGTTGCGAATGATAAAAAATAAATGCAAAATTTTCCACTGCATAAAAGCCTGTTAGAAATATAAAAATAATTTGAAATATTAAAATACCAACAATTAGCATATTGAACTTAAAAGCAAGGCTAGCATGTGTTTAAG
>JAQIWO010001077.1:0-11170 GCA_034695405.1 Entomobrya muscorum | reverse complement strand
CCGTTTTAGCCGTTTTTTATTGTAAATTGTAAACCATACTGACTGTATGTGACTCTGTATCTGACCTATAATGAACAATGTATTATGAACGACTAATGAAATTATTTATCCTTTTCAAACAGATACAATCCTGCTTTCAGGTTACCTACGTAATACAGCTCTCATCCACCAAAATACACATATTTCCATGTACGGATGGAACAGCTGTTTAAATACGATATCTTTTTACACGTTTCAGACCTTGATGTTTGGCGACAGTTAGTATTAGCGGAAAACCCCATTCCAAATTCATTACATAAAATTTACTTATACAAAGATTCTTTGTCTTTACATGCATGTTATGACGACGACATTTTCATTTACAAGTTTCATCTGATTATGAAGAAATCATAAATTCGTCTACATACTAACAAGGTATTCTCACCAAATGGTATCGCAGGAGAGCCTTCTTACTTTTTTGCTAATTTAGAGTACTTAAAATAGTGTGTTAGCTGATACATTCAGTTATCCTGAAGGACCTTTAATATTCTTTTGGGATATACAGCTTTTCAAACTGAACTTCAAACCCAGTAAATAGGCAACGACAATGACAATGTGAGAGAAATATTAAGTGGTAAATTAACAAAACATGTTTTAATGTAAGTTTTTTAGAGTTTTACTCTGGAATGCCGTTGTTGTCGCGAAACGTCAAATTGGTTAGATATTTTTTAATTTGTCATTTCTAATTAATTAAGATAAAAAGTGAATACTTACATTAATTTTTAGCTATTGTCAGCAAACATATATATTATATTGATATATATTAAAACCATGTCAACTTTGAAAGCACTCGATGGGTCACACATGGTAACATTTCCTTGTAAGTGCTATATGTGCAGATGAAGACGTATGCTTTCCCAACCATTGACTTACCCATGCCAAACCACTGACTTTTTCATGGATTCTCCAACCGTTTGAACCTACCTGATAGTGCACAATCCCACAAGACAACTCCAATGTGAACGTACGTGCCAGTCGACCAAGTTTTACATGCAAGTTTTACAGAATTGTAAAAAAAATTTTACACCGAGCTACGTTGTCTGAAGTGAATTGTATCAAAAAGGTTGGAGATTGGACAGTATATCTCAAAACGTTCAAAAATATAATGTCCTTTTCCCATAACACTCTTCTATGTGTATATTTAGTGCGTAGTCGAATTAACATAAAACTTTCATCTCAACAAGATTTAACGGATTGGTGCCACTTGGAAGACAAACATGAGCTTTCGTCCCTTCAAAAAGGAGGTAAAAATAGTCTACACTAACGAAACAATTCGACAATTTTAATTAAGTAATGAGCTTGGAATTTTGCCTTTGTATTTTGCAGCTCGATTAAGCAATAAAATTAGATCATAGCCACTGAAAACGAATAAGAAAACGTATGGAGAATTTAGCATAGTTATTAACTTATATTGGAGTTATCATGGAAAACTTAGTTGTTCTATTTTCCGAAAAGCTATTTTTGTGCACTTTTTCGTCAATACTACTTAAAAAGGCATGTCACCTCAAAACGAGGCACATACGAGTTTCGTCAAACCTATGAAACCTACCTACCATCGATCTGGTAAAGATTATGGACTTCTGTTGTCATGGAGGTAACATGGGATACCGGGCCAAAAAGTCATAATAATTGCTCGATAATCTTTTATTTTATTCGTGGCGTTTTGCGTTCTCCTTAAAACATTGATCTCAACAACAAAATGAAATTTTTTATGCAATAACCATAATATAAAAAACCAATGAATCATAAATTAGTTGACAATTATATTAGACCACAAATGGGGCTCCTTTTTTATTTATTTCTTTAAATTGACAATCCTTTGAATATTTGATTTACTTTAAACTTAAGATTAGGATTTAAAAAAAAGTTAACTTGTTTCATCGTCTCATTCAGTCTCATTGTATCTTTCCTTGGAAGCAATGCAGTTCTTTTTCATGTGTTGCTGCAAGATGTTTTTGGTTTTGAGAACCTTCCCGCACTGATCACATACGTGTCCATTCTCCAATTTGACCTCGTACTGCGACGCCTCCTTCGGGTGAACTCTTTTCAGATGATACTCCAGAAAGGATCGATTCGGCCACAATTTTCCACACACCTGGCATGGATACTGGGGCCTGTCTGTCCTGTGGTTGTAGTACATGTGTTGATTAAACGCTTGGTGAGTTGTGAGCCTCTTTCCGCAGTGATGGCAAACCAGTCCCCCTGGAGGCATTTCGAACCGCTTATGATATGTGAGCTTTCGTTTCCCCTTGAGTGCAGCGCCCTGAATATGAAACCGCTTGTGAAGCCACAGAAAACCCTCCTTGGAAAAACCCTTCCCACAAATGTCACAAACGAAAGAGGAGGGCGGGGGAACTGCGATGATTTTTCCCTTTCCCTTGTGTGCTTCCATGTGTTTCTCGAACGCCCATCGGTGCCTTGTAAAAACTCGTCCACAAATATGACAGGAGAAGTTAGGATGGCGCGTATTCAGCTTTTGCGTCGCCCTCTTCTCATGAACTAATATTTGGTGACAGAGAAAGGTAGCCTCATCCCGAAACCGCTTCTTGCAGCTTCCACATTTGTGGGGAAACTCTTTTCCCAGCAAGGCCCCGCCTTCTTCGTCGTGACTTGTTGCCAAGTGTCGGATGTAGGACTTCAAACAGAGAAAGTTGCCATCGCAGATGGAGCAGGTACGAGCACGACGACGGACATTTTTTTCAATTCTTGGATCCCTGACTCGGAGATGAACAGTGGCGTAGTGCTTGTTTAGAGTGTGCCGGGAATATAAAATTCCACATCGGGGACAAATCTGTCGACTGGTGGTGGTGGTGGGGAATTCATTTTCTGAAGGTGGTTCTGGTGATAAGGATGATGGTTGCGAGTGCTCTGCTAACTCATGGGAACAAAGCTCAAAGATGCCTGTCAAGATTTCCGAGCAAAAGTGGCACTGCACTGGTAGGTGGCATGCTTCAAGGCACTGTGGTGATCGAGGAGCTCCTGATTCTCGAACCTGAGGTGACGACAACTTTTCATTTTCATTTTGCAGCTGTACACGGGGGGAGGAAGGGGCTCCTGCGGTGGTTTCGGAATCCTTTTGATTCTCGTTCCAGTGCTGCTCTTTTTGAAAACTAAATTCTCTCCAGTGTCAACAAATTTCTGCAATGTCCTTTCATCCACCACTTGTTTGGGGGCTATCAGCTCTCCCAAAGGATGATATTGTGATGACATACAACATAGCTCCAATTTTAAGAAGAAACGTTTTTGACAGCATTTTTTTTGTAAAACAAGCGCTTGTAAAATGTCTTGTAATATAATTAAATTTAGATCTTGGCCTTCTTTATGATGGGATCGAGATCATCCTCTTTCACTTGTGACTTGTTGCTCTGGTTACATTCGCTTTAGTACAATTTGAGGAATGAGACACTTCAGTCCTGAAAAATCCAAAAAATAAGTTCATCATTTTAATACCACTTTTTAAAATGCATAATAATTTAGGGCTACAAAGGACCTGTAATTTAAATACTTAAACTTATTTTTCATTTCAATGGCTGTGTTAATCACGTTCATTTCAAACCCTTCACCTACGCCTCTCCGCCCAATTTTCCTTACAGCTTTTTTCTCCTCTCGGACCACCTCCACATTTCAAGCACTTGTCAGTTCTGGTTCGCCCTCCATATCTCATTTTTCAGCTTCATACACTTCAAATTCTCCATGCATTCAAGTATTCGCCATGTCGACAAAGACTGACGGTTTTGGGGATGCAAATGATTCCTTATTTTTGTAATCTCATTCTGCATGTCTCCCAACGAGTGAAAATACCTCCCCGTGATTCGCGCCGTTTTCAGAAATTCTGCTCTTCTGTATTTGACCACATCCAGAAGCTCCAGTCCACCAGTGACCGATTCCAAGCAGAGAGAACAGTAGTAGACCTTTACGAGCACGTATCCCTCCAAGGCATCATAATCTTCTGAACATCTACAGTCAAAAACAAATAATAAGTTACAAATTATTGATTATTCTTGTAAAATAAATGCAAAATGATGAATATTGAAATTAAAAATATTACTGGTCGAATATGAAGGAATCCTCGTCCGTCTTTCTCCTCTTACTCCCCTGGCGGTATTTCATCCTAACAATCTTCTTTTCCTCCTTAGCTTTCAATTACAACGGATCCTCCTTTCCATCCTTCGATCCCAATTCCTTCTCACCAATTGCCTATCCCTGAAAATTATGTGGGCACCACGTCGCCAGATCCTCACTGTCACTGTCCTTGAGCTTTGACACCCAATTCTTGATCATGTACTTCTTCCCAAAGTGGAGGTGGCACACGGAATAACGTTGATTCTTTGGCTCCTAGGACATCATAAACCCTCTTGTCTCTTCTTTCTTCCCTTACCTCTGGGGAACAATGTGTGGCCACTGATCCCACGCTTGTTTCGAAACACTTCTGGGTTAAAAGTTAACAGTCGAACACCCGGTGGTGGGTCGCTGTCTTTTTTCTTCGGTGGTTGTGATTTTCAGAGTCCAGAAAACACCTTCCGGCTTGCCACACATTACTTTCCATTCTAATTATGTATAATTACAGTTCACGGTCAGTTGGTCAAAGGTCTGTAAAGTAAAGTAGGGAAAAATCAATTCGTGTCAGCGAACAATGGATGATCATAAAGAACGAATTAACGTTAATTTTTAATTTAATTTAAATTTGTACAAACCAAAAAATGGTAATCCTCTCAACTTTCTCAGCTGTGGTTATTCTGCCTCTTCCCCTTGCCCATCGCAAAGCGCTGCCGAGAAAATGGAAGCTTTGTGCGAAAGTACATTTTCCATTGATGAGTCCAAACTCTCGCAATGCTGAGCAAAGCAGCATCCTTCAGCAATAATTGGGGTCGTTCATTCATCTCGACCTATTATTTTTAAATGCGAATTTCAGTGATAATACCTCTCCGCCTCATCAGTTGCTTTTCTTTGACTTATTTGGAAATCCGAAGAATGTAAATAAAAAATGTAACTTATGTTTTAAAATACACAAGCTTTTAACGTCGATAGTGAATGACCCCGT
Organism: Entomobrya muscorum; assembly: GCA_034695405.1. Lineage (NCBI taxonomy): Eukaryota > Metazoa > Arthropoda > Collembola > Entomobryomorpha > Entomobryidae > Entomobrya > Entomobrya muscorum. Next base: position 6,090 of record JAQIWO010001077.1, on the reverse strand, counting down.
CCAGCGCTCTTTCTGTATTTCATCTTTGGTTTTGTGTGAATCCCGCATGCATTATCTTATCGCATTCATTTCATTTTTATCAGCTAAACTGTAGGAAAAGAACTTATATTTTTAAGGTTAAAAGGCAATTGAGTTTAACAAAATTGTATATTCACCAGCTGGGTTTTGCCCTGCAGTTGGGTTCGGTTGTTTGGATAATTATACGTTATTCCAGTTATTCGTTATTATTATTATTCAACTAAAAATTATTTTATGTAGTAAAAGCAGCATTACATATTGAAAAGTTTATTTAATTGACTATTTTGTAAAGTGTCAATTTTAAGTTCTTTTGACTTCCCAGTAATAATTAAGACTGAAAGGTATGTACTTATATTTAATCCTAATAGTCAAATTGCAGCACAATTTATATCACAATTTAAATGATGATAAATAAAGTCAAGTGTAAATTGTTTTGTTACTGATTAATACTCGTACAGGAATGCCTCCAAATGATAAAGAAAAGCCGAAGTATTTAATCCTTCCTTGCTGAAACGTGGTGTTTCATATTGTGGCCGCTTGAGTAACAATAAAGGGGTTAAAGTAATAACGGCAGCCATATTTATTACGAAGGCTCCAACTGGCGTCTTGTGGTTTTGCGGATTCAGGCCTGCAGGAGTCACTGGGAAGTCCGTAGCTGCTGTGGCTATGTCCGCAGTGGGAATTGTAGCTAAAGGATCCTGCATCGCTACATGCCAGTCGTTCGGAGCAATTGGAAGTTTTGCTGTGCAGGGACCTGTTGGTTTTGAAGCAGCAATCGTTAACGGTTGGGGCTATGTTGGGTGAAAGTGGTGGAATCGCAGGGACTGGGTCACGTTTTTTGAAAAGGAAAACTACCTTTTCAGTTGAGTATGTTGTAATAGTGCCGGCATGCGTATGAGAAGGGAAAAATTGAAAATGTTTGGGCGAGAAACTAAATAAAATTATTAATCAAAAAGATCCCAATTTCTATTTTATATTATTACCTGCGTAAGAGCTGCGGCCTGACGCGCGCTTCTGTTTTGATAATTGCATAATAAGTGCACCAAATGTTTGTTTTACAAAAAACTTTCACTCACATGTTGATCTACAGAGAAAGGCGATTTTGGGAGTGGTAATGAGTTCTCTCAACCCATTACACACTTGGTAACTATACCTTGTTAGCCTCAAAAAGATAGTAGAAGGTAACTGTGAACAAATGTTAACACTAAATATAAATAAAGTCACGTACATATATCCGTCCGTATATTACGTTCATATAAAATATGTGCATCCAAAAATCTTACATAAGCATTATTTGAGTTTTAATGGCCATGAAATAATATCAGCAACTTTTGATTGCACTACATTTATATATTTTAAACTTATAGTTAAACGTGCATTCATTTTCTAGATAGTTCTTAAATATTGTTTTTACTAAACTCATACTGGGTTGACTTTCAGAATTTTGTTGTAGTATCTATAATTCGCTGTTTGAAAAAAGGTAAATTCGACGGTTGTCAAATTATGGCTTCTGACGATAATATTAAGTTTTGAGCTTTCGAATAATGTTGGCAGCAGCGCAACTTATGCCAATCAATTAATTTTATAATATATACATGCCGTTTTAAATAAATTTTGATTAGCACTGCCAAATGGACTGAGATATCCGTATCACTGAGCCGCACTGCCACTTAAATGATCCGACTGCGTAAAAATCATAGAAATAATTTGCAACTTCTGCTTTGTTTTGAAAAGTGTGTAGACAGCTGAAATAAATATCAGCATTAGCATAGATTAGTGGTAAGAAAGAAACTTTTTTTTATTAAACTTATGTTGCAGCAATATTAAAGCCTTTAAAACTTTATTTCAAACACTGGTCTGAATCAATGTAATTGAGTGTTAGTGTTTTTAGTATGTACTTAGGTTAATGGTTTAATATAGAGGCTATATTACCTAGTCTAGTATTATGTTTTTCCTGTTAACGTAGATTTTTTTTTCCGGAAGAGTAATATACATTTCTATTTAAACTGACTCATTACACTCATTTCAATAACCGTTTTAAATGCCTTGTAACAAGAACACTGTAGATATATATAGCTAGTATGTTAAAGATTAACCTATGTACGATTCAGTTCTTTGCATATTGCAAACATAGCATACTTACAGACGGACAGACAAACACACGCTTAACCCTAAGTCTTGAATGTGTTTACAAGTACACGCCAGGTATACAACATATGAATTTTGATGGGTATAGCCTACAAAACTAAAGGACCAAGAATTGTACTTTTCAGTATTACATAAACTAACATTTAACGTAACAAAGTTAATAGGTTGGAAATGAAAGATTACAAATAATGTGCTACGAATGTTTGAAATTTACATGTTTTTAAAATAATAGGCCTCCAAATGTTTTGTGGTTTTTTTATTCAAAATTTTTTATTTTAAACTGCAAATGGCCCGTGTATTGCAGTCCATTTTATTTTCCCTAGAAGCTATAGCTGTGAGCATTTTTCGAGTATGGAATTTTTTGCTCTGCAGGGTCGACTTTCAGAATATTTTGTTTTGTCCTTTATTTCCCGTGACGTTAAAATGCCAAATAATATCCCAAGTGTGATTATTTAAACTTTCATTCACTCAAAACTATGTATAGCAAAGGTCTTTATAAATCCATCTATGAAATATAATTGGTTCATTCTCTCTCAGCTACGACAAAAACGAGCTTGCATTTTTCACTTCAAAAAACTCAAACCTAACCAGAAAATTCAAGTTAAACTACATATTTGGCTGGATTTGGATACTGGCGGGGTTCGGCATTGTGCTGCAAGATTACGAAAATGGCAAAATTGAAAGATTTAATCTTAATCTTTTATTATCATTTGGTGGCATTACGCTCATTCGCAAATTCTCCATGTTCGCTTCCACGGCGACGACTTTTGATGTGCTGCAAATGGAACTCTTAAATACTTCCAGGATTTTGAAGGTAAAACTATAATAAATATGTGGTTTTTATAGAAAATTATATCAAATCTAACAGAACGTTTAATCAAATTGGTATATAACTTTCAGCAGAATATACAATCCCCGAATTCAAAAATGTCTTCAAAATTAAGCAAACTTTTGGATTTTCTTGTCCTTAGTACTTGCGTGTTTATCACGACACTATTCCTGCTTCTCATTATGTTGTGCGTTTACAATCCTCGTGGGATCATATCTTGGGAAACCTGATCCCAGACACCTACTACGTGTATTTTCACGTCTACATTCTTTCTATCGCGAGCATTAACATTTCCGTAACTGCATCTCTTTTTATGATTTATCTATTCTCTGTGACGACCACATTATTTCAAGAATTGATTATTGGTGGTCATCATTACCGTCTAATGAGAAAGTTAAGAGCCCCAAAAAATCTTATGATGAGATGAGGTCTTTATGAGGCTCTTATGATGTGGCCGATTCATGGATGCGTCACGTTGCTAAGCCAATGGAATGCTTAGAGCCCGCTTGGGAAAGCTTCAATTTTTGTAGGTTTTATTGGCGCAATTACAATTTGGATGGTGGTGCTGCAGCTTGGATAATATATGCATGTCGAAGGCAAAAAGCTGATATTGTCATGGAAAGGTGTAGGCTGGGGGAGTCGGATGGAGACAAGGATCATGAACAAATTTAGAAAGTCGTGTACTCTGGTGGTGATTCATTGCAATAAAACGCTTGTGGTTGGGACAATGACATAGTTGAAGCATATGAAAGGGGTGATAAGAGGAACTTTTTAGAGTTCGCTTACTCTTATGAAGGGTTTAAGTGTCAGTCAATAATATGAAGCTAGTTATATGATTTATAAAATATTGATTTTTTAAAAACTATTTATACCAAATGCGCAACTAAGCAACCTGGACAAGAGATAAACAATTATGTAATATATGCTGATATTTATAAAAAATATTAGCTTACGTCGTATATTCAATTGTAAAGCTTTCTGGTTAAAATAGTATTTTGTAAAAGGAAACAAATTTGCATGGTTTTAATATTTAAGTGTAGAGTCTACACAAGTAGGACGATTTAGACTTAACCTTTATATTAGGTAATGGCTACAATTTTGTCAGGATGTATGTTTTAATTCGTGTAAAATTGCCTCGGATTAAAAGTAAATGCAAATCTATGCATTCTGTAATATTTGATAATTTGATAACTGTTTATCTAACTTTAACGTTTTCTTAGCAAGTAAAAACAAAAAATTAGCAACTACTTGGCCCGGTATACCCTTTCCCCTAGTATTTTCAAAAGTCGAATTTTTAAAATAAAGACAATTACTAGAGATCTCTTAAATAATAATGAGTTTAGTAATTATTATAGTTTATTTGAAAATACGGATTTTATTAAAATCAATTTGTCGAATTTTCAGAAGCTCTTTTACTCAATCGCGATTATCTACTAAGCATGTTTATGCATTGAAATGACTCATAGCGCATTTTGAAGACCATTGCAAGTTCCACAGAGTTATTAATCAAAACCTTAAACTTACCAAAAAACCATTAGAAAAAATGTCATTTTCCCACATTTTTGTCGACATTTCGGATATATTTTGCAATTTTTCCTGCCACGTAAAAAGACAGGCATATCAACCCAAAACTTGGCACCTACAAGTTTCGTCCAACATACTGTATAATAACAACAAAAAATTCGACTTTTAAAAATACGAGGGTAAAGGGTACACCGGGCCATAATAGTTGCTCAATAGCTTAAAAACTAGTTCGGCTCAACATAATTTTTTTAAATATTGCTATGGATGCTTCCAATTGGAAACAAATAAATAATTAAAACTCAATTTGCAATCGGGGGCTGTCTCGTCTGGGAAGATTTTAATAAATACTTTCCATATTTTACAGTCGCCTTGTAAATATATGGCCTTTAACAATATTGAGAAATGACAGCATAGCTGTTTATCTGTTAGGTTTTTGAAGTTTATACGAACATTTTAAAACGTTATTTAATTGAAAGACATTTATTTTGGTGGTATATTAAGTAGAAGGACGTTAATGTTTAAAAAATGAATGTTTAAATGCATGAGAGGGTATATTTTGTGAAAAAAATGCGTTTAGGCTAGATGTGGTACATTTAAAAGCACTCTCACTCTCTCTCAGTTTTAAATATATTGAGGTTTATCTGTGAGAAAAGGATAAAGTTGGTCCTTTTATTTGAAAAAACCTTTGGGTCTTATGTATGTAGGATTTTTTCCTTTTAAAAAAAGCAAAAGATTCGTTAAAATACTACTAAAGTTTATTATTTGTACATACTAGAATAAACGAGTTGACATGTAACTTTATAACATGATATTTAGCGAACCTGCCGACTCCGGAAATATTTGACATTATGGTAGTTGTATAAAGTTTGAATAATCCAACCTGAATCATCAAGTTAACATTTCATAAATTTTGTTGCTGGCGCTGCCCTGGTTCCGAAGTCTAGCGCAACTTAAGAGCATAATTTAGACTGAAATATGATCCAAAATAATTGTAGCACTGCTCAATTGCTATATTTGACGATCTGACATTTATTTAATTATAAACACAATAAATGCCACTATTACATGCCAAATTATAACACTGAATTCCTAATTGATAGCACTAACTAAATACTGCTTAATTAATAATTAGCAGTTAACATTGCTTGCTCGCTTTACCCAATAACTTTATTATTCAGAACGAACAAAGCACCCAATCTCGTAATTGCTCTCTCTCCGGAGGACTCCAAGATGATTCTTCTCCCGAGGCTGAGACTGTACTAACTTCAAGTTGAGCTCTGCCGTTGTTTTCATACCTATTTTTCTTATACATATTTTTTCTCATGTCCATAATAAAAGATCGAACTTAGCCGAACAACAACATTTTGGTACGACCAATACAAAACACAATACAAGTCGATTCATATTATGCGTTTTCATACAAACTAAATGCGTGATCATCGTCACATATTATTCCTTCTGGAATATTCTCGAATTCTATGCCAAGCTGTCTGTGTTCGCCAACATGCTCCCCTCCGCTGTTCCGCTGCAATCCGGAACAGAATCCTGGTTGATGCCCTCTAGAACGCAGA
>JAQIWO010001076.1:0-11173 GCA_034695405.1 Entomobrya muscorum | reverse complement strand
AGTATTCAAGTTTGCTACAAAGCAAAAACACGCAGTATATAAGCAAACTTGTGCTCTTTCGATATTAATCTTTATTCAATTCCAGCAAATAAAAAACAATTTAAAGAACAAATGAATTTGGTAATTTTTCTCCTGAATTAACTTAGAGCTAACATAACGCCTAATAATATCTTTTACGGCATCTGATGATCAGTTAACTCTATAGATGCCACACTCGTCTGAGTTTTGTGGTAAAAGATACTATTGTAAGGAAGCTCACAAAAAATGTTGGCACAGACACAATTTTTAATTCAGCGAATCATTTGTGGATTGTGGAAATTTCGGTTTGTATTATTGAATTCAATTTTTGCTTGGACACATTGTCGTTTCAAAGTTTTGTTTTAATTACATTTATATAACATAATGTATAAAAGTTAAATAGTTCATTGTTCATTACGACCGAACGATTACGATTTGATGAAACAACAACAAAGACCAAAAAATTGTGTGATTTTTAAAGGATTTTCAAAATATTTTCTTGGGCATCTTAAAAATTGTTTTCATAATAAAAAATAAATATACATAAAAACAGATTTTAGAGTGAGTATTTTGTCAGTATTTTATCATCGTTTCAAATTATTGTCTATTAATTTACATTAGGGATTATGATCTTCCGGGAGCATTCACTAAAAAATTGTTTTAGGATGGGGCAAGCTGAGACATTCAAAAGCATTCATCCTGTTTTTATTTCCATCTCCTTGCTGCTCAGTTGTTGTTTCCTCAATGTCCCGTCAATCAAGACAAATATCCCATTTGCAGCCTCCATTTTTATCCTTGCACTAAGCTCCGATTATTTACAAGCTGACGAATTTATCATGCATTTTCAAAACACACAAAACGCATCCAAAAAACTCTCAAAGACAATTTTGGAAACAAAGAGTTAGTAAAACTAATTATTAATACCGCTGATGTTTACGTGAAATGAGACTAAAAATGTATATTGTGCTCCATCTCCACACATTGACAACACATTTTTAATTGATAGAAATAGATCGCATTGCTCTAAAATTCAAAAGAAATGCGGAGAAAAAATAAATTAATTGTCAGTGTGTTTATAGTCAAAAGCATTGTGAATTGTCATTTACCATCAGGCATCAGACAAATTTATGATATATTTTAACATCTAAACCTTGGCAAGGACCTCTCGGCAAAAATTCTGGAGACCAAAAATAATAAAAACCTTGCTTATCTGGAAATTTTCGAATACTTTCAACGCTTTAAAAATTTGAGGGCACATTTTCTCAAACCATAGACCTCCAGATAACTGCCTGTTCAAATGCATGATAGAAATTAAAAACGATGTAATAAGGCTATGTCACGGGACTTTAATAATGGACAGGACCATCCATCATCCATGGTGAATTAAGTGAGTATACTTTATTAACAGGAGATGCATAACGTTAATGACATGACACTGAAATGTTTACATGTATTTATTCGTAATTTTGCTTAATTTGACCATGTCACGATTCTTTCTTTGTCTCGTTTTTCTTAACGTATTTTAGCTATTACGAGATATCAATGTCCGAATTTCATCTTTATAATATTCGCTTATTGGAGAACAAAAGCCTGATTGCCTCATAATTCACTTTCCACATCAATAATTTGGAAATGGAAGCGTACCCCATTTATATTTCTGATCATGAAGAAAATTAAGCTCAAGTGCTCTTAATAGAACATTGCATTGTAAGTTTGCATTGCTTTTAATGATGATGACTGAAACTGAAACCATGAGATGGATAATTTTTAAAGATAGCCAATAAGATGTTTATATACATCTCATCAGAACACTTTAGTTTGGCCACAATGCACAAAGTCTGTGGGTTGGTATGACTGTAGTTCAGTTGAACTCATGAAAATATTTAAAGCTATCGCCAAAATCATCCTTAAACTATTAAATAAAATGTGCTTCTATCGATCTTGGAATTCCAGACCCTGTTTACGATTCTTGTGATTTGTTGCAAATTACGTTATAGATTTTCAGATAGATTTTAATAGTGATAATTTAATTTTAATTTTAATTTAATTTTAATAATCACCGTATATGTAGCAACAATTTCAATTTTGCAACGTTTTTCTGCAGTAAAAATTCCCAACGATACAAATTGCATCGCTAATAGCGTGCATGGTTTAAACGTCAAGTTTATAACAAAAGCATGACAACTGGCAAACATTGTAAAGGTTGAGTTGGCATAGTACGTGGTCGTGGTGATAAATAAAATTGAATCGGTAATAATAAGAAAGTTCTTTTAGCGTTGGTGGTGTGGCTTACTTTGAATGGGTGGGGGTCGGGGGTTGATCACGCAAATGAATGCTTCATACAATATTCTATATAGAAATGATGACAAATTTAATTGGTTTATCAATAAGCCCTTGTCTAGTCAATGATTCATGTGAACATAAATATTACTTTCTCGTCATCAAGATTATCTATCCTCCGCTGAATTGATCACCACCGGATTACATATGACTTTTTAGATATTTTCAACTTAAAGGTTGCATATAATTTTTACAACGCATGTGAGTATACAGGCAATTAATCTTGAACGCTGGACTTTAAGGTTGTGTCTATTCCAATCGAATTTCTCCGAGATCTAGTGGCTGGATTTGTGATGGATGGGCTTAAACTGTCACTATTTTTGTATCAAAATGCGTGATTTCTAGGTAACCATATTATTTACTGAGTAGTTAAGCACTTCCTGTATTAGTGGACAGACGCTCAAACCTTTATTTGTTCCTGTTGACATTGATTCCTTCTTCTTTCCAATTACAAAATTACATTGCTGATATGCTAAAAAGTGTTGTGGAGCAAATTAATTTATCCCCGTTATTACGCATTGTACACTTAATGTTTCATTTGTCAATATTATGTGTTTATGTGCTCATAGTTCAAGCTATCTTATTTCCAATTAAGTTCTTCTCCTTAAATTCCAGGAAAGTATGTGTAAGGCGATTGTATCTGCGCGAGATACATTAAAATTGTCTCGGGAGTCCAAATTAATGAGAAGTAAGTGTTACTGCTTGTATCAGAACTATGTATATTAGCCTGCAATTTTTTCTTACTCGCGACGCCAGAAGACATATACGATTTACGAGGGTTACACTGATTTACTCACAATAGATATTTCGGATAGCGTTAAAACATAACAAAATCAAGTAGAATGTTGACATGAATTTCTAACTTCTTTCTAACTACAGTTCATTTACCAGAATAACGGTATGCAATTTACCCTAACTTCCTGAAATTCTTAACTTGAGCAACCAGCTATTTTAAAATTTAATAAACTTGACATTGTGGCTAATAACAATAATTAAATGATAAACGATTCATGGTTATTACTTCTCCTCAAAATTCGAAAATAAAAGTTCGTCTTATAATCATTTATTGTGAATTTTGTTGTAATTAAGGTTACTACATACAATTTGCCCAGTACATAAGCATACTTTCGCTTTTCCAACATCAGTAACTATTCAATTCCAACAAATTAAAACAATTAATACATCAAATTAATTCGGTAATTTTTCTCATGAATATATGTTGAGCGAAGACAATGCCCAATGAAATTATTCATTGCATTTGTAAAATTGGCCGACATATTCAACTTTGTATTCATCTAAACTTTCGCTTATCTGACATCAGTTTCTATTCAACTCCAACAAATTAAAACAACTAAAGCATCAAATTGGACGTGACAAGTGGAATCGTAGCATGAGAGCTGCCTTAGACAACTTCGTCGTTTGGTACTTCTAATTGCGTAGGTTATGACTGAGAACAAATGCAACTAACTAAATAAATGAGCAGAGATAAGTATACAGTTAATCTTAATTAATAACATGGGGATTTATTATATACACACGTGCAGTCAGAATGTCAGACACAATGAGCTTTCAAACTCTTTCATCATACAACTAGGCTGCATGTACACTGCATGGTACATATACATACTTAGCGCTATGATATTACTGTATAACACAGAAACATTAAAACAAAAAATGTTTTGTATCAAATTCACGAAAAGCTCTTATATGCTTGTCGTGTTTCAACGCCGCAGAGAGATAAAATTTGTTACCCTGATATAATTGATCTGCAGATTCGAACCTCAAAATGTAAGCAATTTTTGTGAGCTGGTAATGAAAAATAAAAATTATACATTTATCTCCGACAATCCAATTTTCTAAGCCAATGATGGACTGATAACAATTAATCTGTATATTTAAAGTGTTTTGCATAATTCTACTTAAAATTACTTTAAGCTGCCCTAGTTTACCTTACCATGACCTTATCGAGTGATACATTTTGCTCAATTTATGGTATTTATAACTGTCAAATATGTATATTTGTCGCCACATTGTCGTCTTGACAATTATGTACCGTTATTTGAGCATGGCTTCACCATGCTCTCACAACCATTATATATCTTGTCCTTGTTATGTCATTCCTTCTACACATTTTGTCCAGTAAAGTCAGTCTCTTTTTCTTACTCCTCGTCTTCTCCAGCACACGCTCATTTCCTCATATGAGATTGCATAGAGCATATCTTACAGCATTCAAAAATTTGTTTCTTACTTCACGAGTTCTGTCAGTTTTCCAACTGCATGTTTAACAAGGAATCCATCTGGCTCGGATGTTCCAGAGCTTCCATCGATTCGCCCACCTAAATGAATAATTTTGTTTGTATTTTATATTTCACCTGCCCTCAAAATTGTTTTAAAGATTTTTACGTATATTTTAAGTTTTTCTCCTGTAGTTACTGACTAAACTTAAGCACATACTTTCATCATTAGTCGTATTTGCATAAATTGATGGAACACAACCCTAAATGCGAAGATGGGAGCGGCACAGTGACTGCAGAATTGTTAACGATCATTGTTTTTTTCTAGGTCGTACCGAAACCAAAAAAAAATTTAAACAAGCTACACAGCAACGTAAAGTTTAATATTTTCCACGTAACTTTTCACTTCGACAAAGTTAAATTTTGAAACCTTTTATTTTAAAAATAAAACAAAATTCGATAGCATGAAAACTTACAAATGAATTAGTAATTTCAGTATTTTAGCTCTGCTCGGTCACATATTATTTGCTAGAACTGCAATATTATATAGTATACACCCTTGTGACAAGTTGTCTTCTACTAATTTTATGAAATGCTATAAATTTCATTACAAGGCATTCGTGTCAAAGCATTTCCAGAAAACTTTAATGGACATTACCATTTTTTGTAGTTTAATGGAATTATGAAGACGAAGAATTTTTGGTTGAGTATCAGGGGTCTCCAAATGCTACAAGGAGACTTTTAAAGTATTTTGCAATGAAGAAACTTCCTCAAGTCAAGCAAACTCGTAATTTTCTCCATTTACTTCCTTTCTACATTTCCAAAAAACAATTGCAACATTTCATCTCATATGCAACACGCCCAATTAATATTTTATTTATAAAAATTGCCAATGTTTTCCATTAAATATCGCGGGTGAGGTAGTCCAATCAATACTAAAGTGGGTTTGTGAGCAATCCTTTGATATATTTTCTTGTATTTTGATGGGTTAGTAGAAAATGTTAGTTTCCCGTTAAGGTCACTACTATATTCTCTGCATTGACATAATACTTTAAAATATAAACATATAATAATTATTGTTCAGATCACGTTGATCACAACTAATGGATTGTCAAAGCACGTTAGCTGCATATCCTATGTGTCAAGTCCGCCTGTAAAGTTCATAATTAAAACCTTTGAACTTATTATGCTTGTTTGTTTGTTTGTTTAAATTATATCGTATAAGTTTAATATAAGTCTACACAATCAAAAACGGAAACGTATGTTTTCATCAGTTCAAAATCAAATCAGTAACCAGAAATGAGCTTCAAAGAATTTCAAGATACATAAAGACTTTGGTAACTTGTGATTTGATTAAAGTTTTTAATACAAGCCAGACATTTCTGTGCTTTAATGGAGAATTTCATTTTGTTTAGCTTTCGTGGCACTTCTAAATAATTTTGCTAGATTACAGCCACTTCAGTCGAATAGTGTCTATGTCTGAAGTTGGAATTCCTGCAATTTCCAGTGTACTTGATTCGGATGGTGTACCGATTTAATTACAAAATAAAAGGAATTTGGTTAATAGAATTAATACTCATAATTAATGCTGGAAGCTTGAATTTGAATATAGCATATATGATCTATTTTCATGCATGTAATGCACCTTCCGTCCCTTTGTTCTTCCAGTTCACATCTTTCACATTGCGTTAGACGTCCATATTCATCATGGCTGACAAAACTTCAAGATATAGTTTTGATGGCGCTTTACAAACACTTTGAAGGTGAGGTAGAATGTTGGCTTGCTTTAAGCAATAATCTTCCACAAAATAATCCTAAATTAGTAAGGAACAATTCCTTTCAACGTAACTAACCCTAACCTCTTGAACATTCTTAACTTTATAGCTAATTTAAAAAATACCACACTTAATAATTTAGTTAATGATGATTTATTCCCGCTTACACTCTCCAAATTTATCTTCCATAACCTTTTTTAAATTGCCAATATTATTTCTATTTATCATTATACATATTAATTATTATCATATTCAGTAAAGCACATTATTTCTTATGTAATTTACTCCAAGTTTCTGAACATATTATTTTCTTTTTTAAATTAGCAAAGTTAATATAGCGATTAATAAAATTGATGTATCTAGATAGAAAAGGTGAGTTTTGCATCCAGCAGCTCAATAGAAATGCTAATTTTCATTTGTTGTATAAATCAAAAGAAAATATAAGCTGTCAATTTCAGTAGTCAATTTCCTTTATTGAACATTCATCCCAGTGGTTCATCTCGACAATAGAAAAATAGAAATATTGGTTTGTGGTGCCTTCGAAAGCATGACCTAGTAAGTTTATTCAATAAAATTATTTGAGAGACAAATGCCATGTTTGACGTTAAATAGTTAGGCATTACATACTTTATGTTTGCTCTCCTGGTTAAGGTTATTGTCACTTAATCTTCAGTAGTGCTCATTTACTACGTATGCCTTTAATTTGATTTTAAATAGGCAGATGACTATGTGCAAAAAATTAGCCAAATTAAAATACGAATTCACCGTGAAATTTTCCATCGCCAGAGAATTATGCATGTAAAAGCAGATTTTGCATGTTTCCCCAATTTCTTTTCCCGGTTGTATGTTTGCTTACTCTTTATAAAAGCATACAATTTCAATAATATCTTATGCACACCTGCACATGTAACAAAACAATGAAGCCAACAATATGAGATTTAAAGGTCATAATAAGGTTGAAGATGATATTATTAGCCGGTTCAAGAAGCTTATTGGTCAGAGACAAGGTGTTGCCGCATGTATTCAAGGTCAATGGACTATAGTGCAAAAATAACTTAACACATATAATTTAAGTCCCTACAACTATTTTTTTAACTCTACATAACTTCATAATCATAACATTTATTTAAATTTTCTAGTTCTATAAGTTCCGGCTCTCTACGTACTATCTATTCTACTCGATTTCAGTTCAAGTGGATCATCAACATAATGCATTCAAAATCACAAGTTTGCTGACAATTCATAGTAAAAACAAATCAATACCTAATCTCAACTACCTTTCTATTTTGAGACCTCTATTTTTCTTATATTCTTAAGTATAGGCCAAATGTTTTCAACAAGGTTTATTTTCACTAATTTTCTATTTCTGTAGCAACCTTCACAGTCATAAGCATTTGTTGTGAAAGAGTTTTTCATCCCAGGGAACCACATGCAATATGCTGAGTACATAAGCATACTGTGGCCTTTTTGACATCAAATTCTAATCAATTCCAGTTAATGAAAAAGAAACAATAGGACAAATGAATTTGGTAATTTTTCTTTTGATTTGTCTTTGAGCTACAACAGCGCTACATGAAATTTTTCATGGCAAATGATGTCGCCCATACCCACACATCACATACTGATCATGCCTTTTGTAATCCAACTAATCAATTTGTGAATATTTCGGTTTTACATTCTTGAATTCAATCTTTGCTTGACACATTGTGGTTTCAAAGTTTGTATTAATTACAAATTACATGTATCTAGCATAATGAACTACAAAAATCTAAATGTTTCATTACGACCAATGAAACAACAACCAAGACCCAGTAATTGTGTGATGTTTTAGGATTTTAAAGATATTTTCTTGGGCACCCCAAATATTTTTTTATAACAAAATAAATATCTGCAATTACGGGTTTTTGGGGTTTTGTCAGTAATTTTATCATCATTTTAAATGAGTGTCTATGTACATTAGAGATTACAATCTTCCAGGAGCATTCATTAGAAAAAAATGATTTAGAATGGGGCACGCTGAAACATTCAAAATCCTTCCTCAAATACTTATTTCACTCTTTCTGCTGCTCACTTGTGGTTTCCGCAGCGTCTCGTCAATCAAGACAAGTACTGTGGCTAGAAATCATGGCGAGCTGAGATCATTTGGATGTGTACTCAGTGATCCACATCTTCTTTTGTCATACAGCGGCGTCATGTGCTCAGAAATTGGGAATAAAAACCTTTGCGCACTCCCATTCCAGTTACAGCCTCCGCTTTTAACCCTACACTAATTGAAATTGAAACTGACAATTGTGAGTTGCCAATGCTCCGATTATTTATAAGCTGACAAATTCATTTTTTCTAAACCCACAAACAGAATTCAATTCAAACAACTCTCGAAGACAATTTTGGATACAAAGAGTTAATAAAATATGCTCGGAACAGTAATTCGGGAGATTTCAACGCTTTAAAATTTTGTCTGCATGAATGAAAGTAATATCCATTAGGTAGATATCCAGGATATTAATGTGGATTATGAAAGAAGTACACAATCGAAAGCAGGATAAAATTGAGATTACTGGTTATCTTCACTGCTCAATCAACACCACCAGCATTGTCAGAATTAAGGGACGATACCGCTGGAGTGGACAAATCATTTTAGGATGTGCTTTTGGAGGAGACCATTCGGATTGTTCATCAGTTTCTGGACAAAAATTGTGTTTGTGTCGACATCATCAAGTATGCTGGCTTGACGACGACTCCATAATGCGACATTTGGACAGCGGACTGATTGTGAAGAAAATACTTACATAAGTTGTTTGCTTGCTTGATAATAACGGAATTCCATGATTTGTCTTTTTATTACATGATAAATATAATGATATAAATGTTAATATATTAAATTTACCTATTCTGCAATATCATTAAAATAACAATACATGCAGCAACAATAGTGCGTCAATTTCCTCCTTTAAGTTGTTTGATTCTACGTTTCAATTATCTTTCACGTAAATAAAAATTCATGGCTTTTTTCACTCGTGCTTCTTCTATTTCTGAACTGGCTTGAAACTGGCTTTAGAAAATAGCCTTTTAATAAATTATCTGCTTTTAACATTTAACATATTTGCAAACTACAAGTTATTGTACATATTTCGGATAACATACGTAATTCACATTTTTGCTTGCCCAATACGCCGAACTACAGATTAAACTTTATACAACAATCTGAGCGTTGTTCGGTCACAAATAACAGACATCGGTATAATTATAGAGCTCAAGTGAATTTGAAACGAAACATCCGCCCTTCTTTGAAATTTGCTGCCTTTTTGAGAAAGCTGTTGTTCTATGCTTCCTTGTCAGACCAAACAAACAATCTCAAACACATATTTCTCGTCCTATTTGGTCAACGAAAACTGCTGGCCGCCGAGCGCGTTAATTAATTTTTATCTATTTTTTTTTAAAAATAGTAGACAATATTTTTGCAGCAAAACTTTATTATCAATGTGTGAGAGAAAGAATTTGAACAAATTAAGAATGGTTTTAGTTTTAGGGAAGTATTTCTTATGCTGATATGAGGAGAAGCTGCCAAAATTTATCAGGATGTAAGCAGATAATAGCAAGAGAATATCAAACAGCGTGATTAAAAATGACATCTTTTAATGCTATTTTATTTGTCGTTGCGCTGTCAAGTTACCAATGATATTGGTTACACGCAATTTTGAAACTACTTTAATACAAAAATCATCATCATTTTAAATTTTGAGCAAATAAATTTTAAATGTTTGCACCACAGTAAATATTGATTAAACAAAAGATTATGGATTTAATAGATTTTTTTGTTTTCCACAACAGTTCGTAAAGAATCTATCATAAAACACATAAAAGCCAAGTATTAATGATACCAATAATTACAAGAAGCGAGATGTCATACAAGTGTCTGCATACATGGTTCAATTTTTTCAGTCACCATCAACTTTACTAGTCTAGACTTGATCTGCCGATTCTATGCTAATCATCAAACTCTGATTTTAAATCTGGCGTCTAAACTGTAAAATTTGAAAATTAACTTAAAATTTAAAAACGACTCTTTAGAAAAAAACAAGATTTTATCGTAAATATAATGGATTTGAAAAATGCATAATATATCATATATATATAATATATAATGCAAAATGTTGGATTTTAAAATGAAATTGTCCATTTTCTGAAAATTGTGGAACCTTAGGTTCGTTACAGTTAAAGTTATATATTGGCTTTAAACAGGGTTTCCTCATTACAGAAACTTGGAAATTTGAACTTGGAAAATGAACAGGTTTTCTTTAATTTGTAATTCATTACCATATTAATACTATGTATTAATGCTTGTAAACTATTTAAAAGCAACGCCAAAACCACTAATAATAATTATTTGTTTAATAATTCGGTGGATAATTTGGACTAGTACTTGTGCTTAAAGGCTCCTACTGCTCAGTTGTCGGTGGCGGAGGTTCAAGTTTCAGTTCAAGTTTATCTTTACATACGATGTAAATTGGCCGCAAGTTGCCGTAGAAAATATTAAAAGATAGTGCCGCTGCTACCTGTTGTTGAACATTAATTAGTTTCTGTGTAAACATAAGATAATACATGATCTGCGTTTTATAATCAATCTTCTCGTCGTTTACATGTTCAACATTAAGGTTAAAATACATCATTTCCCCTAAAGAATTACCCTGTGATCCTAGTTGAAATTATTTTATAACGATAACGCTATCAAGCGACAGAAAACCTAATTGAACTATAATCGTATAAAAAATTCTAAGGGCATTTAATTAAATACACGGGGAAGAT
>JAQIWO010001075.1:0-11179 GCA_034695405.1 Entomobrya muscorum | reverse complement strand
CAACAGACATGAATGAAGTCGGATACCAGATACCTTACGTTCTTGCCCAACTGCCTTATGATACAACGGTTATACTTCAATTAAGGAATAAACTTTTGCCTGACATTATTACCCTCTTACAAAGCAGTATACTCACTAGTTTACCGCTATGAAGAAAATCCATGCAAAGTGTGTGGTATTGATTATAATCCGGAGAATTTATAAAACGTATAATATGTACATACACTTTGCTGTTTGCAATAACTCTAAAATATACGTAGCTAATTTGTAGAATACGGTGATAATAAAATCTTAGACAGGATTGTGATAGATTAAAAAATCAGTAAGTTTTCCACTTTCCTATCTCTAAAGGTGACACGCTATGCTGATTTGATTGCGATTGCCTCTGAGTTGTTGCATGTGCGTGGACTGTGAACCAATGAATCGTAGTAAATGAGAATTTCTATAAACGTTACATCACGTATTTGAAATACATCGCAGAAAAAGAGAATTTAAAAATTGAAGAAATGCATAATGTAATAGTTCCCTCAGGAAAAAACTCCACGATTCGCCAGAATTCATTTTTGCAAGATAAAGCCGGAAAAAACATGCTGTAGTTGGTATAAGAAGCGTGGATAAGCCGATTTGTAATATAGCAATGGGTAAAATACGGTTGAAAGAAACGTAAAACTTTGTGTGTGCGGATGACGGAGATCAATTATTGCACACAAAAACTTGTTCCCTGTAGAGGCGAAAATCTACCCATTTGTCTTTCTATTGATATTAGTCATATTCTGTTTTCTTGCTTCGTTTGCATAGTATTTTTCTTCTTTTCTCAAGCATTCCCACTCCCAGTTTGAAATTGTGAAGCTAAAACCTGTCTAAACGTTTAAATCATCCTAACTGCTTGCGTTGCTGGAGTCGGAAGAAGCCTAATATTAACTACTTCCATGCGAATGGGTTTTATGTCACCTTTCTTTAGTATGTACTTTCTTTACAGAGTATCTAAGCTCATAATTTGCTGCATTTCTTTCCTAGTATGTATGAACCGTATAAGACGAGAGTCTTTCCACTTTGCCATACGTTTGGATGCACACGTTACTACAGAAAAGGGAAGTAATTCCTCTGGATTTGGATCAACTTTGAGTTACTTTATACCTGTAAAATGCACCTATGTTATATCGCATGATCAAACTCATAATCACTTATGGTGTCGGTAGTGGGGTAGCTTGTGGAAGCGCGCTAGAAAAAAAGGTTTGTTGTGTGAAAGGAGGAATTTAAGCTGCAGTTTTCTCTTCTCTTTACTATATACATTGAAACTTCTTCACTCTGTAGCAGCAGCAGAACGGACTCTGATCGTCAGCTTGGTGCAGAAATGCGATAAATCATTTTAAAGCCGGTTTACAGCTGAGTCTTGCTTCCGCCGTACACCTCAGCTGAGAAAATTCGAAAAATTTCTAAGTAGACAATGTACGTACGTGTGAGTTATTTACCCAACACCTCACTTGAGAATAAAGGTAAAAAAAAAGATTTGCATCCCATATATATGTATCATTTGTAAGCTCCACACTTTAACGTTCCGGGTGCATACAAAATACTGAATTTGATGAGAATGGGAGGCAATTTGGTAGCTAGAATATTCATAGGTAATATTCAATAAAAACGAAAATAGTCAAATTCAATAAAAATCACTACTGAACTATTATCGCTGATCGTGCTCATTTGTTATACACAAATGGTGCGAATTGTTCTCGCTTACCTAACACGTTTAAACTTTTTTCTAGCTTTGAGAACCTAGTATGCCCCATAACGATTCGGAAAGCTTTAAAAAATTCTAAACTTCAAACTTTACCTACAGCTCGTTAGCCAAGTAGTTGTATAATAATAACATGTAATGTTGTTGTCAAAAACAATTTTGGAAAGAAAACGGGTTAGTCTTATGAACTGAGACTGAGCAAGGATAGCTTGCGTTGCGCAAGTATTACAGCTAGGAAATTCATTTTCTTCCAAGCATAATCTTTGTTGATAAAAATTTCAACTCGCAATTTTGTTCATTGTATGTAAGTATCATCAGTGAACAACAAGTACATGCGTAGATGTACATTTCTCATTTTGCCCTTTCCTATCCTGTTATAACCAACCGTCAGGAAGTTTGGTTAGATTTGCAAACATTTCCTTCCAGAAATGAGAATCAGAATTGGCTAAATTCTTTCACTTTATTCAAAACTCTTTTAACTGCATGGAATTGCTTGGTTAGAGTTGTTGGTTTTATATAATTTCCTATGTTGCTTTCTCGTTTTTCTCGTGTTTTCTCTTCTTTTTTTGCTGTTTCATCATCATCATAATCACTATGAAGCGAAATTATTATCCTGTCTAATAATATGAGTTTCCTCGATATTTTAGACGGCAAAGAAAAAATTAACTTCGTTGGAACAACGATGTTACAGCGATACATGAGAAGGAAAAGACGGCACACGAACGTAAATGCAAAAGATTTTGTTAAATTGCTTAATTTGAATACTTGATCTTGCTGACTTTTCTTGCCCGTAGTCTCATGTTCAGAAAGGAGGCATAAAATGAGTTTTATATTCCTACCCTCGGCAGAATATCAAAATATATACTATATAGTCATATTTTAGCATCTATTTTATACCCAACTATCGTAATACATCTTTTTTTCTGTTTAAAAGTCTCATCTTCGTCGAACCAAGATAGAAAATGTGGTTACGGTAATATTTCCTCTTGTTTTCCAACCAAAGATTGTGGAAGAAAAGAAGCGGGACAAAAAGGTCTTTCCTCAAACCCGAAGGAGGATTGTGGAGAGGGCAAGAAAATTCAAAAGGAAATCTGAGTAATGAAATTCGAGTTAGAATTCATTCTGTCTTGCCTGCTCTTCCTTCATTTATATGTATCTAGAATCTCCACACATACACTCCTTCTGCTACTGTCGTTCGCTCCGTCATTCCACCCACTCACAAACTACATAGTAAAATAAGCTGGTTCATGTTGAGGGTTTTCTCTCTGCTATCTCAACATTTGGCTCTGTCTACTTTCCATCAGTCTTTTTTCCCCCACTTTTTTACCGAATGAAGTAATTCGCCTATGCGTATTATTAGGTATATCGTAGTACAAAAGCAGGAATAGACACAAATCCAGTAACAAAAGACACAAGCTGAAGAAGACAGACAAAGAGAAAGGGTCGAGTTTACTCCGTTTTTTCTTTGCGTTTCTTTCTGCTTATTCATGCTTATACGAACTCCCTACACACACATTCATTTAAACACATAACTGACGTTTTCATCTTAATTTGGCAAAAATGCTGGCATTTTCCTGGTAATTTCCTGGCTAAATGTGTTTTAACTTTCTGTGTGCTCCGACGGGACGTTGCACAGGATTTTGCATTAACAGTAAAAATATAGATTAGGTATATGCTTATAATGTTTTGTGGGCCCTATAGATAAGTTTAAGGAAAAGGGGGAAAATTCGGCAAATTTATAGTTTGCAAGAATTTGTTTCCACATTTAGAGACAATTTACGCCTTTGAGATGTTTCTTGCTTTCCCTACTTGTTCACACTAAAATAAATAGGTATAATACATAGTACGGCGTTCGCGCGGTTGCTTTCTGTGCTTAAAACCTACCAAGTAACGCAAGTACATAATATGTATTAATATCATGATATTTTTGGGAATTTTTGTAGTTTATCTTGGACTTTACTCTTAGGTATATACATATTGAAAGTATGATTATCATAATGTACAAAAAACATTGAATTTTGAGGGAAAAGCGCTTGAGAGAATGAGGTTAGTGAAGATAAACCATGATTTTTGTCGGAGAGACCATGCATAATTTTGTGATTTTGGCAAGGAATCATGCATACTACTAGTCCTGAGACAATATATTTATGTTCATGTTTAGTCTTTGCTGTACATTTGGATAACGTAAGTAAGATGGAAGACGAATAGAAATAGAAATCAGATTTGTTCTTTTTTCATAATTCCATCAAATTTTCTATGCACCTCATACCCCCACAAGGGACTCTATACTTTCGCATTAAATATACATAAATGAAAGAATCTGAAAAGCATGACGAAATAATGGCTTGGTCAGAAAAGATAGTAATACATGCCTACCCCTGTTCTATATAATATACATTTAACCATATGAGCAGTATAAATACAAAAGGTTGTCACTAAACTACTGACCTGGTATGAATAATGGATATTCCATAAGCACAATGACTTAGGTATATTATGACTTGCTTCATGACGCAAATACTTTTTTAAATCTCTCAGTGCACATATATTGGAAAGAAACTTTCTAAGGAAAGGGGAACACATAAAAAAGTTCGAAAAGTATGTAAAATAAAATCTATCGCCCCATTCTTGGAACTCGCATGCCTACTAAAATGCATACCTGGGCTCTTATGTGCAATTATAAGGATGAGATAATCTAACTTTTTCTTTTTCACTCTTCTGCTTAGATTAGCATAAAATTCTCAAAGCGGAGGTTACGAGTTCATTCAGACTGAGGAAAGGAAATCTCACACTATCCACGGTAGTACGGATAGCGTGAACTTACTTAAGAAGAAGACAACTCATAATTTAAGCATGGTTGCCTTGTAAGGAACGGAAGAGTTGGAAAGGGAGGAAAGATTTGTAATTTTTGATCTAATATGCATACTATTATGCAATCTTTTCTTTTTAAGTAACTTTACCTCAGAAACTCTTTTCTCAGCGTTAATATAATTTTTGATCGCCGCAGATATTTTTGTCAACATCAAATTTTACTACTTGTTTAAAACAAGAAAAAGTCTACTGGGATCAATAAAAATGCAAATGAAATGAAACCTAACAATGTTAAAGAGGAAAAGAAAAAATACTGGAGATGCATTCATGAAACCTTTATACAAATATTCCCAACTAGAAATTAATCTTTATTTTAAAAAGTTTTCCATCTTCCTGCCTTTTCTATGATGATGCATCTTAAATGCACTTTGGTATAAACGTTTGCACAGCTATATGCACATAATATACAAAGAATGAGAAAGATAAAAAAGTATTCTAGCCTTCATTCTATCATTTTCTTAAGTAAATCTTTTTTTCCTTTTGCCGTCCTCTCTTTCATGCTCACGGCCTTACTATATCCATCATCAGCATCAACATTTATCCGTCTTATGAATCTTGTAAGAGTGGAAATCAAGAGAGTTTGAGATTCTCAATCTTCATTTCCTCAAGATATTATTACTATTATTATTATGATTACACAAGCTACTGTACTATATTGTATAATAGTGTTATGGGTTATTTTCCTATATACTTATCTGTACTTTTTATAGCATCACACTACATCTTCCTAAAAAGCCTTTGTTGTTGTTGGAAGAGATGACGATGCTCATAAATGCGTGTCTGTATTATGTGTAGTGGGACGATGCTCTTATACAGTTCCATTACCTCTTTAGGATAAAATCACATGGAGTGTGCCTGCTTATAAGCATTTCTGCTTTCTCACTTTTCCCGACAAAACTTTATTCCAAACGTGTCTGCCTACATCAAAGAAACATTATGGTATATGCTCGAAAACGTGTGTATTCAACTACTGGAGGTTTGATGGTTATAATATGTAATGCATGAGCAAAAGGAACTCATATTTCTTAGTCAGACTTAGCGGAAAAAGAAGAGAAAGAATAAGAGAGAAGGAGCAGAAGCAGCAATAGGATTTTGGTCTACTTATTCTCATCTGGAAGAAGGAAAAAACGAAAGCTGGTCCAGCAATCATCAAGATGTTGTGGGTACTTTTGTAGCGTTTGCTAAAGCATTACTTTGGTGCACTTTAGAGGAATTACACGCTGAACTCTTTCGTTTTCCTATTTCTGTTTTTTTCCTCACATTGATGAAAAAACTTGGCATGAATCTGCTTCTGAAAACTTTCATCATATTTGCGTAATCTGTAAAAACGTGTGAATGCGCATACGTTAAATCGCTAAAAAAAAGGGGGAGCACTTAACATTCGTGTTTGCTCCAACAACAGCAGAAAAAACTCGGCCGACAACGATCATTTTAGATATACCTCATCATCGCGTTGAAATAAATGTAACCATCCTATAATGCCGTCGTTGTGTGGGAATGGCGAACACTTAAAAAGAATGTTTTTAAGTGTGTAGTTACATCGTTTTGGTGGAATAGATCCGCATATTTATTGTATGCTGATGTGTCTTTGGTGGGACCACTCTACTACATCACACTCCAATCCTTTATTTTGCGGATAACTTTCCTTTTTCACAGGTCAACGTAACGCGTCGGCTTGGTTAGCGTGTGGCCAATATGTTCGTTTTTCTCAAACTGCATCCCAAAAAAACGTGTATGTAAAGCAAACTGGTTCGAATATACTTTTTGTGTGTGAAACATGCTCTCCCTCTGTCTCTCTCTCTCTCTCGACTCTACCACTCTCTATTTTTCTACAATCCCTTCCCTTGTCTAGTAAAAATACAAACTGCCTGCCACACCAGCATTCTACATAATATTACAGTCCAATTGCTTTGGTTCTTCGGTCCTTGTTGGTTTATTCCCTTATGATTGTACACGAGAAAGTTAAGAAGGCATAAAGTGGGGGTCAAAGTGTTAGCAAGCACAATTCGTTGGACTGGTGTTTCCAACAAAAATAAACTTTTACTCTAGAAATAAAAGGAATGAAAAGTTACTTTGTTTGAAGCTGGTCTGTACCTATATAAGCACATTAGGGCTCCGTTGAATGAAAGTGTTTTGTTTAATATGTGCTTATAATGTTGTATTTTTTAAGTTTGTGTAAAAGAGAAAAAAGATGTACAGCCTAAAAGAAAAAGTAAAAAGCTATGAATGAAAGTATGTAATAGTGGATCGCGGTCGAGAATGTGTGTACTTTCAGTGTTCAAAAGACTTAAATAGTGTTTTATTAAGCAAAGGGAAGAGAAAGTTGTGCGACTGTGGTGGCAAGGAGGAGTGAACATTGTGCATATCATCATCTTACATATATAGTCGTTTATATCGGCATTCGGATATTGTTTCTGAAACTTTGTTACTACATGCACGCATCCGTCAAACGAAAGTCTTTTGTTGGGAAAGTTACTGGGCATATAATATGTAGCGCATTCATGTGTTTACTTAGGTTCATTCATATCGTATACCTTTTTGGCAAATGTGAGGAAAAGCCGCAATAGTAAAATACAAACTTGTTTTTCCATCCAATAGAGGTGTATTTTAAGACTAAGGGGGTTTATAAAAGGAGAAAAAGCCAAATCTGCTTTAAGAAACGTCCACAACTTTCAGGAAGGCGAACTCAATTCCACTTTACTGAGTTTGTTGCCATTCTCAAAAGATTATTGAAGTGAGTTGTTTGTATTAGAAAGCTTTTCATTTCTACCTATAATGAATTTAAAATGTCGCATTTAAAATACACTTGTACTTCCATCTTTACAGTCTGGTAAGTTTTGCATTGAAGGTCTGTATTTACATTAAAAATAGATAAATACTGTCGAGATATGAACATTCAACGGAATTATATTAAGAGTTGAAATTCGTGGACCATAAATGCGTGCTGTACTTCATAATAATACATACATATGCCTATGTACAAAAACTAAAAGCAGCTAAGAAATATGGTAGGTATTGTATTTATGGTCAAGTTAAAATTTACTTCTGTACTTAGCTACGCCTTTTTCCAGATGATGATGATGAGCTCCTAATTTTTTCCATGAAAGCTGAAACTTTTGAACTTTGGATTATTCAAGCCAACTCAATATTCAACTCAAGTCAATATTCCCGAGTTTTCTGAAGTTGAATTTACTTGGTGTCTGTATGAGATAAGATAAACGACCAACTAACAATCCATTTGTACCGCGATTAAGTGTTTGACTATTTAATACATAAAAATACGTTGACTCAAAAGATATATCATCAATGCAGCCGAAGGTACTTCCACTTGACTTGACTATAGCTCACATCGACAAAACATACAAACACACTATTTGAATCGTTCATAAATGGTTTTTGTAATATATCGAGAACGGTTAAATCGTCAATCGTCCAATAGCATAACCCTAAATTCTGCTTTTAAACGTTCCATACCTAACTTAACCATCAATAACATGAAACTAACTGCGAGACTCAGTAGTTTTATTTATTTTTTATAACAAAGAGCATTCGATAATGCTTGGGAGAAGTGTATGTCGGGGTGATTTAGATACATGTAGGTCACATTATTACTACTCCACTTAAAGTCAAAAAGGGATATAGGGAAAATCCTCTCATCCGCACACTTGTCAATTTTTGTTTATAAGCCGACTTGAGAGGAACACACGCGTGGAGCGGCGGAGGGGAGATATACGGCGACTAGGTAGTAAAGCGAGGGTAGCAATAACGGTTTAGCACTGATGTACAGTACTTACTGTCACGACTAATGTTCTTGTTACGTGGTACACTATTAGCAAACAACGGTATGAAAGGGATAAACGCATTCCTTCCTTCTCTGATCCAATTCTTCATTGAAATATACGGAGCTCTGTATCCAAAGTCGCTGTGGAAGGAGAAAGTGACAGGAGTATATAGTGACATTCCCTGCGCTGCTGCTGGGCTGGATATACTATGTGGACCGAATTGAATGCGATTTGTTTTTGTTTTCAAATCTACTGACTGACTGAGTGAATAAATGGAAACGCATAGGTACACGATTTTCCTCTAGGTACGTGCAGCTGATTGTACACTTTTACGCTTTTCACTCACAACAACAAACAGAACATAAAACACTTCCACTTCTCCACCAAGTTCCAACAAAAACAAAACAAATACGAGAAGGCGCCCCACTTTTATCTTTGCGAATACCCATGTACACTATTTAACAAAGTTTACATTCGTTTACCGCTGCTCCTACTCGCCAAAAACTTTTCATTTACTCCGCTCCCATTAAATTCCTTTGTATAGTCGTGGTACATATATATGCTTAATTGTACATTAGGTAAATGTATCTTCAGTGTGTAGGTTCATCATGCCAACGTATAGAAAGAGCTTAGCTCCAAATCAAGCCTAAATAGCAAAAACCGTTACCGTGTCTTGAGGATACTAAGTGATTGTATAGTACTGGATTTTGGTATAGATGCAGGAGAACTACAAACTAATGGCATAGATAGCGTGGTGTGGAAAAAGTGCTCCGTCACACAGCGCTGCATTCCTTTAGAAATTTGAAAACAAAAGAAGAAAGAAATAAGAAGAGCAAAAAGAGCAATGAACGAATGGGTTTGTCTTCTTTTCAGTAATATTATTTTAAACTAAACTACTCCGTACCATTCACCCGTTAGCTCTCCAACGCCAACAGTACTACTACCAATGGAAAAGTCGTAACTTGCAACAACACAAACAACTATCTTTTTCTCAAAATGCTTTATGCAGTTGCTTTCTTTGCTGGCTCGAGAAAATACTGGAGGATCTTCAAAAGCCTCAATGATTGCGGTGTATATGTAGACCATAGACTTGCTTCTATGGAGGAATACCCAAATATATATACATGCTTATACATTTAGTACATAATATGTACATGCATTTCAAAGAATGCATTTCAATGCATAGTAGTTTTAGGCTGTATGATTTCTATTATTACTAGTATTACATCTGCACCCTTCCCTCGCTAAAGAAAATTTGTGTAGATGTATGTTTATACATGGTATAAAATGTTTAAAATTATATGGTAATAATATTGGCAAAACGAGCTCACAAACACTGGTAATAACTATACTGCTTGTTACAACAAAACGCTGTTTTCTGCCGGAGAAAAAGCTTGAAAAGACGAGTAGATCGATTTTATATACAGTCGTTCTTTTTGATAATTTATTCGCTTCCTCTTCCCCTTGTTTTATTCACAAATGTTACTCATGTAATATATGTTTATTTATTTTTATTATAACACATTTTATATTCCCAAGCCCGTGTGTCTCATCTTCTATCTGTGCAGTATTGGTTTAGGTTCTGTTTTTTTTCTTTAAAAACGACAGACTTTGTAAGAATAAAGAATGGAATGAGTTGAAGTATTAAAAGGACAGGATGGAGCCCACTGCCTACTTAAATGAATACCTTCAATTCGTATCAACAGGAATGATATGCAATGTAATAAGTACCATGTCAGATGATTGTTAGCACAGTCGTACAGTACAGGCATACTCCGACTCTGGACTCCAGTAAGAAAACTTACGCATAGCTTAAAAATAATAGCGACGAGGTTGGTTGCAGGCGGACAGGCATGTACATTTTACTTCCGCTTTTCTCAGCAGCGGTTCCTTTCTCTTATTCTTGTCGAGATAATTCTCTGCCGGTTTTTAAGTGTGTGTGGCTTGGTTAGACAGAATATTCTCCACATACATTCACATAAAAAGGATATTAAAAAGACATTCCTGTAGCGACTAGCTGATAAAGCTTAAATGGTTGAAATGGTATGTGATGGTGAAAGTTTGCTTTTCTGTCGACGTTTCTTGTGGTGTGGTAGTATGTAAAAATTCATGCGAAAAATGAAAGTAAACCCTAAAGATATTATGATGAGACAATCATAGCCTTGTTCGTTTCCTAACTTCACATTCATGAAAGTTTCACAAGACAAAAACCCGTACGTGATTCATGAGCACATGATAATATTCATGAATAATGTTGATTTTTACTTTACTTCAATTCTTATGTAAGAGCAATTCATAGAAAAGCGAAAGTTTATGGAGAAACTATACAAAGTAATCTTTTCAAACCCCAAATGTTGTCGTAAAACTTCCAGGGTAACCAGATTACGCTATCTTATGGATGGATAGAAACTATAAAGTATTCGCTAATGGCTGGCCAAAAAAACACGCTAGATGCAAGTTTCTAAAATCATCACACTAAAAAAATTGACAACTGATTAGAATTGAATATAGCATAAAGACAAGAAACATGGGTTCCAAAACTTTCAAACTGCTTCATTATAGTTCAACATTTTTTATTTTAGAAAAAATGCGCTCAAATGAACGAGCATGGTTAGAAGCCTGACTTTACAAAAACTTAATGCTAATAATGTATGGGCAAAGATGCTAATTCGTTCCAGTCAATGCTCTATCGTTTAATTGAAAGTTTACGAATTGAGAAGAGAAACTACAGCTCTTAAAACAATATCCTTATCTGGTAAATAGACGCGTCTGTGTGCAAGCTTCTTTCTGA
>JAQIWO010001074.1:0-11188 GCA_034695405.1 Entomobrya muscorum | reverse complement strand
CCTTCTGAAGGAAAAACCGACTCTCCAAAATTCTTCAACCTGGTCAGAGGGTTGTTGTTTCTTATCGCGCAGGTACTCATGATGAAAAAGTTTGTCTTCAACAGACGTCAATTTTTGGACATTTTGGACTGTATTCGGATCCAAAATCAGAATTTTGCGACTGCAAACATATGGGTAACGTGCTGATATCAATTTTTATTTTTCGCAATACAGTGGGATAGGTAAATAACTATTTTTGTCGGTTTATAGATTCAGAGAAAATATGTGATTTTCCTGATTTGCTTACTTTTCACCGCAATGGGAATTTTCAACGCTGCATGGATAATTTTCGAAACGCCTTTAAAAACTTATGAAATCAATATTTGGAGCAGATACTGGATCTACAAAGCTAGAAATATGTTTTTCTTAGCAGAAAATGCTACAAAAAATCATACACTTCTTTATTTAGCTTCTGAGACACCAATAATAGATAACGTGGTGGCGAGTTTTGGAGCTATCGCATGCATTCATTTCTGTATTGTTGGCGGTTTCTCATTGTTGCTGATTTTGATGGCTGTGTTGATGGTGTGGTCAGCATCAAGTCAGTTTTCAAAACATCTTGAGAGGGACTTACACACTTGTCAAAGTAGACGATCAAGCTCATATGATGTTACCTCAAATAACATCATTGTTTGCATAAATTCAAAATGTAGCAATACAAATGAATTGTTCTCAATCATGAATGGGGAAGCCAAATGGAGAGAAATTTATCAAGCATATCGGAATATCCGGGAACTCTGTGGACTTGTTAATAAAGCATTTGGAGCAATGGTGACAGTATATTTGGGAAGCCTTTTGATGAATTTTTCCGAAGGACTGGACCTGGCACTGGTTGCAAATTCCGTCACTGACAAACTTTTTTATCTCTGGATCTTTGGGTGCTGTAGCTGTCCGTTTTTGCTTGCTGCAGATGTGTGCAAAAAGGTCATTTAATGTAAATAAGATCCTAATCAGGCATGGCAATTTACCCGGGTTTTAACGAAAAATCTAGTGGGTACGGGTTTTAATGGTTTTAATGGGTAATAACGGATAATGGGTTTTAAACGGGTTTTTTCTTTTAATGCATGTTAACGTATGGCGGGAAATTCAAATGTGTTTTCAATGGTCCGATATGCATGCATGTTAAGTTAATTAAAACCCGAATACCCGTTAAAACCCACATTTTCAAAATTTAGGTGGGTCCATTTAACCCTGGGCAAAATTCATTTAGCCCACCCGCGTTAAAGCCCATGTGCCATGTCTGATCCTAATGCGTATATTTTAGAATTCATTTAACTTCAGTCTTTACACTAAACTCTAATGTAGTTGGATACACTGGCTGACTGGTTGGCTGTTGACACAAATAGAAGTGACGTTCCTACCGATAAACTAATTATTGTGATGGGAGAGCTGCAAAGGAATCACGTAGGAATTAAAGGAAACAATACATTCACAATTACGTATGGACTTTTATGGAGCGTAAGTGGTGGCGCAAACAAATTCATTCTTTTTTAGATTTTTCTTTTTTCTCAAATCACCACAGCGTTGGATAGATTTCGAAAAATGTGCTGGAGTTTTAAAATATTTCAGATTTCAGCGACAGCTGTCACATACTTTATCATCTGCCTTCAGTCTCGCTAATTAATATGGCGTATGGTGCTTTAAAAAGCCCTCAGCAAACTCCATCAGGAAACTGCACTAGGTGCTGCCAGTAATTTCTCTACTACTGACGCATATCACGTCAGCTGGTTTCATTCTACCATTATTCAATGTTACATTCAAGATGGAAAATTATTTGTTAACTAATGGAATGAATGCAATTAATGTATTTTTTGCTTGCAATTAATCTCTTGTACAATCCTCTAGAGATCAGTTAGTCAGAGTTAAAATAAAAATACTGACTCCCAAAAACTTCAAAAGTTTTAGTTTTGATGAGCCGGAATCAAAGAAACCAAAGGTATACCTAGGAAATTCTGAAAATAGTCTGAACCCTAAGAAAAACTGGAACTGAGAAAACAAATTGTGAGATACTAGAAGTTGTACGTCGTTAAAATCATCCAATAATGTATTAGACATACTACGACTAGCTAAAAAAACAAGAAATTAGTATACACAATCTTTATTGCTACTTTGAAAATTAAACATTTTGTAAATTATTTAAAACGAAAAAGGCATACAGATAAGCATGGCCATTTTAGTTTATGGTTACAAATTCATAAAGATAAGTTGGATAAGACAAAGAACACTTTATTATTGATTTTTTTCATGAATTTACAATTACGTGTATTAATGCATTCATAATATATGAACCTAAATATAATCAATTTTCTATTATAATATTATTGCTTAAATTTCAAGCCGCAGAAATGAGCAGATAATTCGTAAGACCATTATTGTTACCATCTACTCGTCTAACAAGCAGTTAACGATCATTGATTTGATTTCGGAACCATTTGAATCATTTTGCTCTTACCCACTCAAAATATAAACCTTATGTTTTTGTTCAATCTTACACGTCAAATCCACGAAACCAAATTCATGATTATTTAAATTTTGCTCTTTAACAACGTGGCAGGTAATTAAACTGTTTTAGTGGTTGACGTATATCTCACCATTAGTATTGGAAACATCCGCTAAAAAATGTTAAAATAATTACAATTCCCGATCACGGAAATGTTCATCCGACAGCAAAAAAACCTACTTAAGTAGTATCAACAGTGGAAAGTATAGTAATTTAAATGCATGCTAAAATATTCATCGACCTGGAAAACAGTTGTTTGAGTTTTTAATATTTAAACGATATATCGTCTTACGATATAAAAGCACTATAGTAAGGGAAAGCATGCGGCATACATGCAAAGCTAGACATTCCAAATATGATCACGTGAAAGTAAATATTAAAAAATGAGTTTAAAAAAATACAGCCCAATACTGCAAATAAATAAATGATGAGTTAGTACAAGCATGAATCAGCTTTAACTTTTTTACAAAATACACTGACATTTGCCCTACTCCTAGTCCAACATACACCCAATACTAATTTAATTTAGTATTACTAAATGTCAAAAGATTGTTTTTATCAGAATGAAACGAAATTACTGTTTATTCAGTCACATTATGTGTAAGTTTTTTTGTCTGTGTTTAATACAATTTCAATACCTTGATCAAACCACTCTGAAAATGGTAATCCTATATATATGACATATTTGTTTCGCTGATTCGAAACTCCAGTTTTAAAGTCACAGCTTTTTTCGCTCAATCAATTACTTGTTTGTGATTATGACAATCGACGTCCTTACAAAGTTATGTGGATTAGACGATTAAAAATGCTTTAGATGTTTACGCTGATATATTATTATAAGTTAGCATGTAATACTAATACAAAGTTATGTAGTAAAGTTTAATATAGATAATTTATATTGTAATTGTTACAGCTTGACCCTACAGTTGTGAACTTACTAATTGTTTGAATGTTAAGTATTAAATGACTTGGTTGGTTCCAAAGTTTCGGTAATTTTCTATATTTGTTTGTTTAGCTTATTTTTTGCATTTGCTTTCAGCAGATTAAAGCTTCAATTGATTTTTATCGAATTTAAATTTTTCGTTTAAAATAAAATTGTAAATTACTAATGCGGTGTCTCGGAGTATGTTTTTATAGGGCATATAATATTGCCACGTGCACTTTCCAAGTTTATTGATACGTTCTATTTTAGCAAATTTGCGCAACAAAGGAAAAAATCTAATAGAGCCGCTGCACGGCTGCTTTAGATTTGCCAATTTTCGAAAGGACATACCCTAGCTTGGGTGTTGGTTCTCCTTCAACACACATATAAAACTTTCTTTAAATTCGATGTTTTAGCATATACTCTACTATATGTACTTTATTTCAAATTATAATTTGAATTTAGAAACAGTAAGCCTGCAAAAGTTTTATACACTGCGTATTTTGTCCTTAAATTGTGTCTGAATTTCTATTCGTGAAGGAACTACCATTCATTCATGAAAGTATAAACGTCCTGTATCATATTTATGTATTACTTGTTCATTCCTAGTTATCTGAATACTAAATTTTAGCTCACCAAAAATGGCATCGGGTTTTGGCGATTTGTCGCAATTCCAACTGACCATGATATCAACCCAAGATGAAAGTGGTAGGATCGCTCCGTATCCTTGGATAACCCCACTCTTCATTTATGCCCTGAAGCTCTACCGCTTCACTTATCACTATTTACCACATGGATCCATGCAAGTTGATTTGTCATCGGAAAACGTGCCAATGCTTAGACCACCCAAAATCTGTTTGTCCACCTTATTTTACGTCCTCCTGTTTCTTCCACGAAACGTGCTTGCTGGAGGAATCTTTCTGCACATGCTACTTACCTCTAACCCAAATCCACTGACTGGTATGGAAATCGTGCACATCAATATAACCATCTTAAATACGTTGTGGTCCGTGTGCATGACTACATTCTGTCGCCTGGCTTTCATTAGAGGTGGAAAAATATTCACCTCCACTGTAAACCAGATCACTACACAAAATCAGAAAGTCAATAGATCAAAATCCATTCACAGAGACCACGCAGGTCTGCTTTTGGTATACCTAATGCAAGGCGTAGTTTTTCTGGGAACTCCTTGTCAATTGTACTGCGACGAATCAAATGTGACACTTGGCTGTTCATCTTTGACTACTTGGGATTGAATCCAAAAACAAACTGGATATCGTGGATTACATCGTTGATGCTGTCAGCCATTACATTCATTCTTGAAGCTAGAGATCTGGTGATTGTGCTTTTCGTCGTATTTGCACTCGTGCTATCTATCGAAGGACACCTGAAGAGCTTGGTAAACTACCAGAAAAAGGGTGTCGCTGATTTGTCTGTAGTTAGAGAATACACAATCCTTCAACTGAAATTCCAACGGGTGGCTGAAGCATATTGCGCATGTAGCATGTACACGGCCATTTTTGGTCAGATTTCCTTGACGGTTTACATCTGGGTTTCAGTAAATTGTGCAAAGATCGTGCCATTCTTCTTGGTACTTACATTTGGGGCAGCGTTCATTGGAGGTCTGGGGCTTACGCTATTTTTCCTGCATTTGAATGTAAGTGTTAGGCAGCAGAGTGAGGATATGGTTGAGGAAAAGAGAAAGCGTTTCTACATGCGAAACAAGGGCAGAAATGAGGCATACATGAAAAGATTGTGGCTTGCCCAGAAAACGTTGCAAATCAATTGTGGTAGTCGATTTGCATTCAGCAAGGAATCTACCATGAACTATTTGGAGGTTCTGAGTGACAACATGACAAACTCTTTGCTTACGATCACTGTTTAAACAAAATATGTGAGTGTATTGATAGAGATATTTGCAATGAAATAACTACATTAAACACAAAGACATTAGAAATCTGTTCTAACTGTATAACATCTGTAAAAAACACCACAAATTTGTGAGAACCTGCAACTTGCACTCCTACTAGATTACTTGTTAGTGTGCTGTTGTGCAGAGAATAAATCTTCTATTTAAAAGTTCCAACGGTTTTGGGTCACTCCACAATTCCGATTTTTGGAGTGGACAAATGCCGTTGTTGATAATTTAGTTACACTTTTTGTCGGCCTTTAATAAAATACCTTCTTAACTTAAAGGTTTTATCGTAGTCATAATTATTAGCATATTATAATAAACTAACAATGTAAAATTATGCATGCTGATATTTTTTAAACTTCAACTCTCTTTTAAATGATATCATAAAAATAGAGTCGTAGGGGTAAATAAACTGCATACCTAAGCCTTATGGCTTCATGAATTTATGGATTTATTGATAGATTTATGTGGTTTTGAAGTAAGCATTACCATAACACGAATTAAATATTTATTGATTACGAATGGAATAAAACCTCCTTCCTCCCTTGGCTCATACATTTTTTTAATACAAATTTTTAATCATTTTATGACTTAATGAAATAAAAGCAAAAATATAAATTTATGATCTTCAAATTTGTCTGCACAAAATGATTTGTCATAAACAGTTTTTATCACGCTTGCAAATAATTTGTGATAAACCGTTTACATTGCAAATTAAAAAAATTTACAAAGTTAGTTAGTTAGTTCTTCATCAATCAGCACCCCAATCCTGGGCTGTTACGCTATTTGGTATATTATATATATTTTTTTACTTAGTAAGGCGAACCGAGTACGATCAAGAGAATAAGTACACGGCAATTAAACCAGGCGAAACATAAATTATTACCTAAGTAAAACATTTCGATACTAAAAAAGTGGTGGAAAATCTTTAAATAATGTTCAAATTAAGCCAAAGTAGAAAATAATATTCATTACGCCTTGTAAGTATCCTTTAATTTTTGCTTTAGTACTGTCTTAATCAAAACTTTAATAGGGCCCAAACATGATATTTTCAGATAGGTGGCATTGATATTTCAGTAAAGGTAGTCACGCGTAAATATTTTTAATTTTCAGACGATGACCAAAAACTTTCCAGAACTTAGGTAGCAATATTATATATGTTTTTGCTTTTGGATACCTAACCCGTTATAAAACATTACATAATACAACCCGTAATCCTATATTTTATTCAGAGCTCATTTTTATGGAACTACCTTAAATATCTAGACTGCTTTGTTCGTATCACGTAACTATTTCGCTTGCTTAAACGCGTATTTATTCTCCACTGTAAGACATGCTAAGTACGGGTTTTTGCTGTATAACATTGTCCCATACATTGGGGGAAGCCTATACTTAACACCAACCCGGATAGTCAACAGAAACCTTCAAACTTCTGGCAAATAAATTTTCAAAAGTTAAATTCCATTTATCGTAACAAATTTTATTTTAATACTTATAAAATTCAACATTTTAAGTTTCAATTTCGATCGATACACGTGCTTGTGATTTTCTTCCATGGAGCATGTAACAAACCAGACAGCAAAAGCCAGCCCACAAATTTGACTTACGTAACGAATTTGCAGCTTTCCACACTAACTATCCAATACTCCAAATAATTAAATACTTCTTTCCAAGTACAACAGAAAAAATGAATCCATTCTGCATTTAGCTCTGAATCAGATTCAGTTTATCATATCTGTTCAAAGCTCATTCTCGACTCTATACAAGCTACAAGGAATAGCTTTCGCGCAATATTCTTATGGAATGTATCTTATTGTAACTGAAATTATACGCTTTATAATTGTTACGAGAAACACCGGAAAGGGAAACTGTACAAACTCCTTTATTCTTCAAACGATTGTGTCATATTATTCATTTTTATCCAACATTTATCCAAATATGAAGGTCTATATACCATATCCTCATGGTTTAAAAACATAAAAATTTTAATACAAACTGTAATAGCATTCATTCTAAAGTCAGCTTAAAAACCCTGAATAGACAGTTTACTTAGAACGTAGCTAAAATAACCAACCTTGACAATTTCAATAGTTTTACTGTTGATTAAAAAGTGATCTAGTCGTCATTCTCGTTTCTAAACGAAAAATAAAACGTTTTGCAAAATGTCAGTTCTAAGCCTCAAACTGTTAATTTTAATTTTATTTAGAAGCACTGATGCTTTTGAGCTCAAGTTAAACCCAGAAAAATGCTTTTCTGCGACTGTTTATGTTGCCAGCAGTAAACTGGCTCCGACTTACTCCAACACGCGCATGCTTCCATGGCTAATTACCAAGAATTATCAATCAAATTTCATTCCCGCTTCCACCTCCATCCTAACTTGGGTTATTACAAATAAGCCATTGGAAATTATCCCATACCCACCTCTCATCTATCCAATTTCGACCCAATCATATATCCCAGAAAAACACCGTCACCGTCTTATATACACTAATTGTGTCATAATTCTTTCCGACGTTTATGTAGTCCAGTCTAGTCACCTGACAGAACTTGAAGTGCTACCTTCTGATTCGCATTACTTTCTATTGTGGGATAGATGGCTTCATAGTATTCTTGGTCGTCGAATGGTAGCCTTCAAGACTGAAACCAGTACCCTCTTAGCCTTCACAGACAACCGCTATTGGAAACTACCACAAAACTTGCATGATACTTTATTTACTGCGCCACTTCCCCTGTTTGTGGTTACACTAGACGCCAGAAGCGGAAATGCGTTTGAGTGGACGTGGGCCTGTGTATTTTGCCAAATGAATAGAAAGTTGCTTCTTGAAAGCAATATATTTAGCGGAAACTTCATCCAAACCCTGCTAAGCAGATATTCGGAAAATGTTTCGTGGAAAGCCTGGATGTCCCACCGCCTGAAAACATTTCAGTGGGATCCCGTATTTAAACCAACAATGGTCGTTCGAATAAGAAGTAAATATTTGCACAGTGAAAGTTCGTTTCAATCCTGCGGCAAATTTGAAACACGACGTGAAATACACACAAGGAATACACGGTTTAACATCGAATGCTATATGCCGTTGCCATTTGTGTTGGTGTCCTTAGGATACCGATTAAACTTGACGGTAATCTTTAAAAAAGAACTGCACGTATATGACAGTGGTTTGGTTCCAAAGGCTTACATAGAATGTAATGACGCTCCCGTTGAGGACGTCATAGGAGCTAACGATTTCCCGGAAACAACAGCAATTCTTTATTTGGGATTGGATCACACAACTTTCATTTATCATTCTAAAAAGGAAATTTTTAAGGCCTTGGAACTGTTCAATGTGTTGGGCGGAAACTTTGATGCGTATGTTTGGATTGGAATAGGGCTTTCTGTTTTAGTATTTGTTCTGTATAAACTTGGAACAACCCAAAAACTTAAAAGAAAAAGTGCATTTATCGATATCGTTCTTAATGCTGCTAGAATAGTACTTCAAAAATGTTCCAAGAATAGCTGCTCAGTCGATGTACTTCTTGTGGCGGTAATGACCCTTCTAGGGTTTCTTTATGAGTTTTACATGACAGGGAAAATGACCGCTCCGGGGGAAATTTACATTGCAGAAACACTAACAGAATTGCTCGACCAAAATTACAAACTGGATCATGGGCAAATACCAAATAAATATGGTGACTTTGAAACAGAAAATATGCAGCTTAGAAGAGCGACATTGGCAAGTGTGAAAAATAATTTAAAATCAGAAGGTTTCTCTGGGAACATTTTTGATGACAAGTTTTGGGTGTCCCCCAAGGAGCCTTGGAGTAAACCAAATCGGCAGGACGAATTAGTGATTAACATAACGATGATGGGTCAAGATGACCGAGATTACAGCAAGTTTATAGAAAAAGCTAACAAGCAAGGATTTTATCGAGTTTCAAAGGTGTATGGAGATGGTGCCCTAAAATATTGCCGAGTAGAGTCACTTTTTCGTGATAAGCTTAAGGCTTACGCGGACAGGCTTTTGTATGAAAGTGGAATCAAAAAATGGCGTAATAAGTTGGACTCGATGAAACATGCATATGTTTTTAGTGAGGTGGAGCGTGTTGGGGTGGCTTCATTGACAATGGACTGGAAGATTTTGTCCGTTTTTACGCTCTCTGGGGCAATAATTACCGTGTGTTTTGTAGTTTTTGGTGGTGAAGTATTGTCCAAGGTCTCATGGAAAGAAGTGTATTGGAAGACTCGTACAGAGCTTAAGCGAATTATAAGGGCCATGGGGAAGGCGTGGAAAAAATTTGTATTCCAGATTTTGAATTTATTGACTAAATAAGTGTTTAATTTATTCGATGCTCCTGCATAGCTATTATTTTCAAATACAAGACTTACACTTAGTTTTGATCAAACGAGCCGTTAAAAATTCGTGGGAAATGTTTTCAGCACAGGTTAACACCTACGAATACTTTCACTAAATAATATGCACTATACCTATATTAGGTTTTCTTAAATAAATACTGTTATAATTTTGGTTAACAATAAATATTAAAACTACATATTATGTATCATTAGTCGGGTTAATAATCCGGAGGATAGGAAAAATTGTAAATATTGGTGGTGGTATGCAGTTTAGCGTAGACAAGAACACATTCACCCTCTCGTGATTAAAAGTATGGTAGTTGCTGCATTGTGTTGTTAGTCATCTGCTGTTATCATCTAATGATTAATTGATCAGTTTTCAAAGGATGTGAGTGCGAGAAAATGGTAGTTGATTATTCACATGTTTGTTACATGTCATAAATCTGCCACCAACTAAGGTACATAAACATTCAAGCAATATCTATTTAGTAAACATGCGATCAGAGAACGATTGAATGTTACGATATTTTTTCTGGTACTGTATTGATGGTGAAATTATTGCAGTAATCATATCAGATCGGACAGGTTCACACAAACACACATTCCGTATAACATGTTTCTAAAAATGTATCGTATAATTACATTTATATCCTTTTTAAATATGTATATTTAAATATTATTCATATTAATATAACTGTTCTTTCTCTATCGGTCACATGTGTTACATATTCATCAATCGAAGAGATCTTGTGTTACTAGCACAAAAATGTTATTTTTCAATAACTTCATCACAATGAACAGCATTAGCAAATCAGAATTTCCAGTTTGGATGGCATACTATGTATGTCCTTAAACATTTTATATAAGAAAGTTTCAATCCAAACTGAAGTACAAGAAAGGTTTCACAGTAAATCATTTAAACTCTATTCGCGCATCACAAATGATGCGTATGGTAAACTATGATAATTTACAACAAAAGTTAAATACTTTAAATGACGGACTTTTTCGCTTCAATAAACTATTTAAACTTTACTTTTTACTTCATACATCAATTTTTTAAGTAACAGGTATGTAGGAATTTTAAACTTTTTCTTCATAAAATTCAAGTCTAAATCTTTTAAATCCACTTTGTTGAGAGGTTTCAATTTTATTTATTTGTTTATTTTTGGAACAAGATGAGACTATAGAATAAATACATACATAGGTAGGTATAATATATTACTTACGTAACAATAAAACATACACGAACCAGTTTATTATACGAGTTCTAAAATTGTAATGCCAATTAACACTGTTTGTAAATATAATTCTGATTATAAATTGAATTTATTTTTGAATCCAGTTGTCTTTAATTTTGTTCTAAACTATACATAGTAGTTGTTTATAACTTTCATGGTAAAAGTATAAAGAATAGCGTATGGCAGACTTTTATACTAGCAATTTATAATGAGTCCAAAAATTACATGTTGATGTTGATAC
>JAQIWO010001073.1:0-11193 GCA_034695405.1 Entomobrya muscorum | reverse complement strand
GCCCAGATCTAATCCCTACCATTCGAGTATGAATAGAACGTGATACTTGAAAAAACATTAATACTCTCTCTGCCATGCTGGTTGTATTTTTAGCAAATACAAAACTTCATGCAAATATTGCAGTATCAAGAATGGCCACTGAGAGTATGTTCGGTTTGGACTATAGTGACAAAATTCCAGTTTCACCGCCACCCCATGCCACCGCATGCGTAAATAAGAGCGTAAGTCTTTCTTGGTGACAATGATGGTAAAAACAAGAGAGAGAGAGAGAGAGCTAGGTGCTGATGGTTATATTTTTTATTTCTTTTCAGACCATCATCATGATCAGCTAATGATAGTATGTAACCTTTTCTCTGATAATTTGGTCTAAACTTGGAGATATTAGAGGCAGATGCTTCTCTATTTTTTAGCTGCCAGTGGAAATAACAATTTTGTCTTTAAGTTTCTTTTCAACTGATGACTCAATATAAGCTC
Source organism: Entomobrya muscorum (assembly GCA_034695405.1). Lineage (NCBI taxonomy): Eukaryota > Metazoa > Arthropoda > Collembola > Entomobryomorpha > Entomobryidae > Entomobrya > Entomobrya muscorum. The sequence continues at coordinate 10,719 of JAQIWO010001073.1, read as the reverse complement.
TATATGTTATTCTAACAGAGTTGGATAATGCTCACCTCATTTTATTTTTCATTTTATTTTCATTTCAAGATTTTTTATACATTGCTCTCATCCTCTCTTTAGTGGCGTTTTCATGATTGTGTGGATAAGAAGCTAATTCTATTTCATGTGTTCTTTATCATAAAAATTTAATACCAGAAAAGGAAAAGTTTCCACTTTTTGATCATCATCATTCTTAAATTAATAGAATCATAAAAAATCGGTAATGAAGCTGATAATTTTAGCTTTCGCACTTGGGTGCATGTCTGTTGTTTTTTGTGGTGGTGCTTGTGATAACAAAGAGGACGATTGCCTTAAATGTTTAAATACAAAAGGGTGTTCATTTTTTGCTGCGGGATCGAATGGCTGGTGCCATAGGACAAACGAGAAAATTGGCAAGCTTCGCTTTAAAGCAACAAAGAAAAGCCAATGTAAGATTGTCGATACGTTTATGGTTAAAAAAGTATTGAGTGAGCCTACTTCATTCAATGAAACAAAGGAAACGAACTCTCATCAAAATTCATCATCATCAATTCCTTTCCCATTGAAAATACCCAGTAATCGTTGCATCAGGAGCAAGAGCAAAATGGAAAAGTGGAAGCGGAGAGAGAAGATGCTCATGAAGTCAGTCAATTAGCTTATAACAGTGATGATACAGTTATATCTCTACTTCATCCACTCTTTAAAAGGCAGCAACCACACTTAACGAAGCAGGATGGAAGAGACTTGAAGTACTTTTTGATGAAAGTCAAGTCGCTCAATCAACAAAGGAACCAGCAAAAATCACTGATGATAGTATTATAGCAGTGGTCCAGTCACTCAAGTCCAACAAGTCAGGGAGCCACCACCAACACCAACACGGGCAAGACATGAAAATAAAACTGGTTCCTGATCAAAACGAACCTATTCAACTTTTTGAAATGTATATGAAATAGCAATTGAGACTGGTGCTCGTATGTCAGTCATTGAATCAGACCGATAAACACCGCTTGCATCAGGAAGAAGAAGAGATGAAAGTAAAAACCATTTCTTGATCAACTCCAGCAAATAAACAATGAATCATCAAGGTTTGATGCTCCCATCATGTCAGTTGATCCACCATCCCATGATTCTAGAAGTAGCGAGCCAAACAGACCAATTATAATTGGATGCATTCTTAATGAACAATTAGGTGGAGGATGCGTAAAGCAGCTATTCCAATATGAAGAGCACGAGATCGAGTCATCATTCTTTGACTGCAGCGTGAGTCTCTTCATATCATTGCTTATATTTCATCCGAGTGATCAAGAGCTTCAAATTTATAAATTTATGCTAATTAGAAGGTATGTTTTTATTGTCTTGTACAGAAGCAGAGTCGACTCATCAAAAGAATTAAAAATTGAGCTGAGCATGATGCAAAAATTCGCAGCTTTCTAAAGTCAGAAAAGTTGCACTGCAAAGCATTACAAAAACTCTTGTAAATACCGTGTATGTACTATATGCACTGCGATTATTTTTTTATTTTGTATAAAATGCAGCTTAAATCCGGTATTTACTCAAACTCTGTAATTTACGAATTAGCAATTTATTTACCAATACAATGGTGCAGTTACTACTTATGATGATAGAACAGTTACTACTTATGTTATTAATATATTTAATCTAGTTATTATGATTTATTCTTACGATTTTCCCGACAATGTTCAAGAAAAATCGGTGTTTGTTTCGGGTTTTGTAGTTTCCTACCTATCTAAGATATGGTAAGTGAAGTTAGAATTATTGCATTTATTATCAAAGAAAAAAGTCAACATTTGCTTACCTTTAGCTTGGTGATATGATGATGTGGATAATGATGAAGACTTAAATAATAAAAACGATGATAATGATGAGTTTAAAAAAATACATGCTAATGATGACGACGAGTTTGAAAAACTGCACAAAAAATTGTAGACTTTTATTCATTTGGTTTCCGAGGAAGTATTTTTTCCTCTATTTGGTTTGGTTCTGGCTGTAGTGTTTGTTTGAGTTGACCATCTGCCCACCATCATTAAGAATACCATGCTGAAAAGACATTTTAAATTAAGTAGGGACATGATGATGATGATGATGATAAGGGATCTTGGGCGAGTTGAGAATACTTTTTTTCTCAATGTCCAAGGGCCAAGTAATCAGTAAAAATTTGAAATTTTCTGGAGGAATTGTTAAAGGATGGCAACGTCATGGGATACAACTTGTTTATTTATATAAAACCCAAGCGAATAAAGCTCAAATTTTCTCAATCTGAACAATTTAAAAGATGCTAATTGCCAATTGTTTACCATTACTACTAAATGATAAATTTACATGTGCTTTATCAGAATTATTAAATCTTCGAATGTATGGTTGATTACTATATGTCATGATTCAGACTATGATTATTAAAAGGGTAGGCAAATGGGATTTCTGTCTCATATAAATTTTCAGCGTGGTTTATTCTTATACAAAAGTTATTTCCGTATGCATATTAAGTTGTTACACCTCACACTCTGTCGACGCATAAACAAATTATCTAAATTTAACTCATATGTTGTTAGCTTGGACAGTATAAAATAATTTAAAGTTGTTGGGGTATGCACCGATGGGTACAGGTGTAAACCTTCCCGAGATCACAAGATAGAATATATAATAAAGAAAAGCTCGTGTAATAAAACATATTTTAAAAACGGTATCTGTTCACCTTATTTTGCATGTAGAAAATTGAAAAATAATGGTTTACGTTTTGTCGTCTTGATGTGCATAATATATTATTTCATGATTTGATTTACATGTATCAAACAAACACATACTCTCAATATGGATTTATCATGAAATTTTTGAATGAATTTAATTGAATAATGAAGGTCAGGCTAATAGGGCTATAAATAAATAAAAGTTTTACCACTTGTATCCAATTTTTTAGAATTATCTGTTCAGTAATACATTAGTGCTGGCAAACATTCCACCTCTCCAACACATGGAAATTACACACTGTTAGACAAGACTTAAATAGACTTAATATAAACCCTTTTAGTCCTGAGTTGTAAAATCGGGCTTCTTTTCTTTTCAATAGATTCACTGGACATTTATATACATTAATTTTTTAATGGTGTTTACACTGTAGCATAGTAATGATGAGCTCTGAAATTTACATCTTATGCACTCTTTGTTACTAAACTTCGTAATATATTTATTGCAGCGCCAAAGTCCTAGCACGAGCGGATAAGTTATTTCATTTGTTACAACCAACCAATTTGTAGGAGTCTATAGTAAGTCGGTTGTCTTTTGTAACCCATATTTAGCTAACGTTATTCAAGACTGGGTGTGGTGTTATTAACTGTTTAAAAAATGCTGAAAAAACACGTGCGTGCATTAAATATAAAACAAATATGAAAATAAAGTCATTTTAAACCATCCAATCCTCGGTTTATTTCCAAAATAGTGTTCCTTATGGTTTCCGTAGAAATGAAGATAGTAGTCATACCAGTTTTTGAAATGATAGCGTACTTAATGCAGACTCGAATTGTAAAAATACCTTCTTATATGTAACATACAACATACAACTCAGACGAGCGCAATATAGAATTCTTTAGTATTATTAGTAGGATATATAAATTATAGCACACATTATATTTCATCTAGATATGATGAAATTGTGGGACAAACTTTTCCTATATCCCTCAGATATTTTTAATGTCCCAGAAAATACATTTAAAACGCCACGCCTGTCACCCAACTTTTATTTTTATTTAGAATATTCCTCGCATTTAGGGTTTGATTTAAATTGATGAGATTTAATGACGATCTAGTCGACTAAAAAATGGTTTACTGCTCTGCGCTGGCAAAACTAAACAGCTAAAAATATTTTTATTTGGAAAGATCTGGTTTCGATTTAGAAGGGCATCAATAATACAGATGTTCAACTTTTTTTTATATATTTACCTATGTAACTTCAAATCCATTTCAAAATTTGGGCTCTGAATAGAAAGAGTATGCTTAGAAGAAGCATGGTGTACGTTAAATGATTTAAATTCCATATCTTATGGTACTTACATACAAGTGGTTAGTTTTTTTGCTCCATTGGTTCTCACTGTATACCTCTCTCATGTCGCAATTTAGAATAGATATTTGCTTACTAATTTCTTGATTACTTTATTAGTTTTTTACATTACAATTATTGCGTCAACGTGTCTACGTGAACAAACTGTTCATTACGAAGGTATTCCAAACTTCAAAAGGTTACTTTTGGCGCATATATTATCCAATTTAACTATTACAAGCAAAGCATGCGGGCTGCTCTCAAGTTTCAGTTGAAATACGATCTAGCGTTGCTTCTATATGTTTGAATGTCAGTCCTTGCAATTCAAGTTTACGGGAAAATGTAGTAAGAACGCGTACACAATTTACTTGCGCCAAGTCTCAAACCGTTTCTAATGGTAATTTCAGTAATAAATGTGCGCTTTCAGCGTTAACCAAATATTTGTAACGGTGTTGTATAATAATCGAAGCTATCAGTATATCAAAACAAGTACAAGCTACTTTCCTAGCATGTCTTTTTACATCCTTGTATTTATTGATGATTGAAAGACACTACAAAATTTAACCAAGCATTTCGAAATTTTAATTTTATTTGTAAAACCTAAAGCTTCATTTCATGAAGTTATGGCAATGAGAAAACTACGTTTAGGAAAATAAATTATATTCAGTATTAGTATTGTAATCTCTTTAACCAAGTGTTTTATTTATCCTAAACTTCAATCAATGTCTGTCAATAAGCCTTTAAACATGTGAAACTAAATACGTAATAGAAACGACTTAAGCAACAAAAAGTCGTTGTGTGGAATGTGGAATTGGGATTTCACTTTCTGATTACAATTCAACCATTGAGTGAATAGTTAAGAGCTTACATGATTAAATTAGTTCATACAGTGTGTCAGCTTTCTAAATGCCTCCTCATTGTTGATAACAGGTCTAATACTTCTTAAACTGTACGAACGGTGACTAACTGCAAATAAACTAATGAAGAGAATTCAAGTGAAATTAGTGATATATTGATAAAAACGTACTATTTACTAAACCATACCAGCTATTTAGACTTACAGTTCGAACTCCAAGCCACGTCAGTGTCAGTTTTTACTCCAATGTACATCCTTGCAATGTAATTTAAATTGGAATTTTCTCTTAAAATCGATAGTGATTTGTTCATTTTAGCTGAATGTTTATCTATTTCAGCATTTTATCAACACTCATTTTGTTAAATAGCAACATCATAATAACTGTTTAAGGTATTATAAGTTCAATACATTCCTTCGTCAGCTGGTTCGTTCTAATTTTTTCTAACGAAAACACCTGACCTTACGGTTTACTTGTTGACTGTCCAATTATACTTGTTCCGTTCACTAAGCCGAAGAAAGGAAGCTGATTACTCTGAAGAAAATATACACCAAGAAATTAAGTCAAATATGAATAGATTCTTTAATTTGGGAACTTCATCAGCTAAAACGTTTGGAGCTGTATTTTTTCTGGTAATGGTTTCGGGTGAATTTAATATTTTAAAGTTATTGCAACCCTGTACGTACCATTTATAAGTTTTTCAAAATACACACCTACAAGTTCTCAAACCGTTATCGTTGGAAATGTTTTTCCTAGACGTCTGCTGAACTCAACAAAACTGCATTAGCAACAGTTTTCAACAAAAACTTTGAAAAAACACTAGACCAAAGTATGTATAACACAACCGCAAAAGCATTTTTAAAATATGCCAGTATCCTATGGAAAACCTTAGTGCTAAGAAAGCACCACGACTTATGCACTGTCCAGTTTCCATCTGTAAAAGTATTTGATAAATCGTTGCTCTTTTCCATCTGCGACAATACATTCTGGCTTCAAAGTAGAGCGTCATGGAGACAAGTATTAGCTGCATCCAGAAATATGGCAGTGATACTTTTGATATTTGCAGGTCAAAATTTATCGCAACTGCCAACAATATATGTCACGGAATACCTAAACGTGCAGCTGCTATTTGGAACATAAACGATAATTCTATTTATTTGGGAGCTATTAAGCCCGACCTCAAACCCAATCCCAGTGAAACGTGTGGTCTGAAACATCAGATTTCACCTGTATCTTATTCGAATTGCGCGAAAGTTTTTTTGATTCGAGTTTCTATATCCTCGTTAAGCAAAAATAAAAACAATCAGTTTACCTACATGTATAAAATCGCTTACCGGACTGCGTATACCAAAACTAATACTTTAGAATAGAATACACACATGACCATAAGCACAAAGGATATGACTCAATGCGCTTAATAGAGCTTCACTTAAACTGCAGCTTATTCTATGATATTTGCAAACCAATAGTTGCCAGTGCATTACCATATCAAATGAATCTGGCCAGACCTCCAAACTTAAAAGCTCTTGCGTATGGTCAGCATGTAATTAACGGACAAGTAAAGTATTTAATAATCGTCGCGCAAACAGGAAAATCCCACTTTACTATTCGGATTGACTCTTTATATAATCCACTGAATTGGCGGGTTTGGATGCTTGTAGGTTTAACGTTTTTTAGGGTTTTTGCAGTTATTATTGGAAGCAACCCAAGAATTTCAAATGGGCAGGCATTATTTTGGCTGTATGCAACACTTTTGGAACAGGGAAATGATGAGATATTGCTTCGAACCAAAATTTCATCAGTTCACCTTCTTTTGTGGATGTCACTTGGATTTTTTATTAGAATGTTTTATACGTCCACATCCTATTCACACTTGACTGCGCAGCCAACGTAATTGGTACTGCCAAGCTCCCTTATTGCGATTTTGAATGGTTCAGAACGTCCCAACTCATTTAAGCTAATGATGGGTAGCTGGCTGTGGTTTCGATTAGACGCTTACCTTCATAAAAATAATTCGGATATTAAAACCGAACAAATGTTTCGACAATACGTTTATTTGTTTGAATCTATTCATGTTAATCAGCTAATATACTACGTGACACAATCTAAATCGTTCAAAAACTCCAAACCTTGCACCACTGAATTTGAGGATTGTGCTAAGAGTACTCATTTAAGTCAAAATCTTTTGATTTTGTATGCAAGCTACATTCCATATGAAGCCATGTGGATTGAGCACCTCACTCGATTGATGGGGAATCGACTAATGTACGTGAACAATGAAAAATCGGCAGTACAGGAGCATAACGTAGGTATTACTGGTGAAAGTTTAAACAGTTTTTAATAAATTGATTTATGAAGCATTGAGTTCGTTTTTCTGCAGTGGTATAAAATACTATTTGGACGAAATTTTACTTAAAACACACTCTACTGAATATTTACTTTCACATGCATTTGATTATTACGGTGTAAGTAAATCCATAAGCTATATTACTTACGCAAGAATGTTTGTAGATTCGAAATTCAAACAAGTAGAGGACAGTGCGGCTTTAGTGACATACAAAAAAGTGGTTCCAGATAGAGTGGTAGATTCTACTAGTATCCTTGTTTCAGTTTCCATAGTGGATCTCTCTGCTTGCTTGTTGGCAAATACATTGTGTTGCAGTAGCTGTGGCAATGATTTGCTGGATCATAGAAATAATTTATCATTTATTTAAAAGTAAAGCTTGGTTGTAATCTGTGTGTATTGTATGTTATGAATGTTTTTAGGAGTTATTGTATGTAAAACATGATTACGTCTTATAAATAATAAATAAGGGGAATACTTACTAAGAATAGCAATTTATGTAAAAACTCTATTGCTGTATTGCTGTAAAAACATTGAATGTTTAGTCGATTAAATAAAAAGTTAAATAATTCAAATAATTTTCATAGTATTACTTTTCTTTTCGTATCATTCACCAAAGGAAATAAAAACCTTCTAAATATTTTCATAATTTATCATGAGTATAAAAACCGAATGGCGTGTAGATAGACGTTCCAAGGTTTATAAGGACTTATTAGGATGTTTTCAACAGTTCCTTTACATTCATAGTTACCCAAAATAAAGATGGAGGTAAACAATGAGCTGACCTTCATCATATTAACGGAGGAAAATTTAACCTGAAATTTGCCTGCCATCACCTACATCATCATAATAAGAAGTATCTTGAAGAACAGTATCTCTATTTGCATGCGGGTATCTTGCACTCTATTTGTATGCGGGTATCTTGCACTTTATTTGTATGCGGGTATCTTGCACTTTATTTGTATGCGGGTATCTTGCACTTGCGGACTTGCGGTATCGGGTATCTTGCGGACAGACATACACACAGACACACAGACATTTACTCGGTATCCTGTGATCTTCTGTGATTTTATGAAGTACCTTACGGCACTTAATAAATAAAAATATATACAAAATATTTTTTATTTAAAATATTCAAAATCGATTTACTGGTAACACCATTTAAAAATTTAAAAAAAATTTTAATGGAAAATGATCAGTGTTAAAATCCCTTTCGAATGATATATGACATGCCCTATATAACGCGTATTAAGTTTTACCATGTAACGGTTTTTAACCGTCAACTGTCTCCGATTGGGCTGAAAATCAATAGGGTTCTTCCTTATGACCCTAAACACCTGTATACCAAGTTTCGTGAAAATCGGATTAAGCGTTGTCGAGATATCGTCTGGACATACGGACACACAGACACACAGACACACAGACAGACATTTTGACCCGTATATCGTTGTATTTTTTTTATTTTTTATTTTTATTTTTTTTTCCTGATTTTATTAAGTACCTTCGGCACTTAATAAATGACTCAGCAGAATATACGCTTGTATAGGAAGCTAGATGTATACATTTTATCGTTTAAAATTTAAAGGCATGCCACGCTAAGTAGCTGTGTACTGTATTTGAAAAAATAAACTACACACAAGCCAAGTAAGGATATTACTATGTTTTTTTTAAAATAAATTGGCCACCCTTTTAAAGAAAAAAATACGCAGCTTTAAAGAAACGCTACCCTAAACGTAAAACACAGGACTACTTTACCGTACACTATTACTAGTATTTGAGTATTTGTATTTTAATTTTCAAAATATTCTAAAATTCTAAACAAAACTTTTATGACAATACTTGAAAGTTTCTCAAAGTTACAAACAAACGTTAATAATGTAGCATCTTATTAACCATTATAACTTAGTTCGTTACACAACTGTTCGTTATCAAAATGCTTATCTGCTTAAAATAATTAATTTGGCTTTACAGTGTACATTTGACATAAATATTGCAATTATATATTACCACATATATTTTATTCATTTTCTCTAGTCAAATTGGGCCTTAGTTTTGATATCATGTTTTTACCACTAATAATTCTTCTTTCAAATTTCCATACACTTTAAAACTTATTTGGATACTTCTTGAAACTAAACAATAGACAATGCAATGATGCATAAAGGTGGTCCCCTCTATTAGTTGAAGGTTAGATTCTCATTCTAGGTATATGCAATAACGCGCACTTCATTATTACTGTCTGGCTTATACTCTAAAATACTTAAACGTAAATCGAATTGAAACAAACATAAAAATATCAAATATGTTCTAGCACTGGCTTGTATTTTAACAAAACGAATATGTATATCATGTAACGTGTCAAGTTTTAAAACAAATTCTACATCTAAATAGTGCAAAAGTGGTAACGTTCTCCAAATAAGTACGTTACGCAAATTACAAACAATACATCATATTTATTAATTCAATTTGAAGTACTTTGTTGTAAGAGGTTGTTGCAGCATTTAACAGACGACCTAAAAAGTTAAATAAAGCACATCGCATACATTATCATTATAATTTTCCCATCGAAGGTCACTGAAATGTAATATGGTGAGCATATTACATTTCAGTGACCGTCATCAGATATTTTAAAATGGTGCTGAAATCCAAAACCTTGCAGACGTATACCTGCTATTGTGGGTAGATCTTCATTATAGTTTTCTAAAAGTGGGTGAAATGCCATTACTTTTAACCAACGCTTATACAATAAGAATCCTTATTTCAATAAAACTTAACAATTGACTTACAACTTAACAATTGTTGTTGCCTAAACCTTTTGACTATATAGTACACACCAAAGTTTTAAAAATTCGGAATTGTGGCTCACACAACTTTTATGTTTTTTGATAAATTGTTAAAAGTAACTTATAAAATGTTGATGTTTGGTTTGATATTTATTTAAATTTGTCTTTAAAACAATAAGTTATGATAACTTCATTTATAATAGCAAAATGCACTATTTTTCTATATCATAACTATGAACTATTAAAACATATACATATACCTAAGAATAAACACACCTATCAATAAGTATAAAAGCATTGTAAGAAAGCCATCTTTTATTTTTTTAAGCACACAAATTTGTTGGCATACACGTAAGAGACAAAAGAATATATAGCAGCATAAAATATGTTGTTAAACGCTAGAGAAAGTACTTTTTAAAACATTTGTTAGCTGTTAACCATGTAAGTTTGTTGTTTTGCCTAAAGTTTTTGTTCTTGCTAAATTGAAATGCTCTTGTTTGAAAAAGCTCATCGAGTTATTCCTCTTGTGACGCTTGAGCGGAATTAAGGATTCCAGCATTGCATGAAAACTTGCCAATGGCAAAAATTTGAACAATAAATAGGGAGTTTTAGAAATTCAATTGAAATGTGTAGGTGTAGATTGTAGAATCTTAGAACTACAAATTTCTGTTGTAGACACGAGAGTTT
>JAQIWO010001072.1:0-11193 GCA_034695405.1 Entomobrya muscorum | reverse complement strand
TTCCGCAGATTTCACTCATGCATACCCTTCTGAGTTTGAGTTTCAGACGCCTATATAACTCACTGGTTTGGGTGCATTCCAAAAGTTCAGGTCCAGGAACATTTCCTTTGCAATTGATATAATGTGTCGTAACAATAAGCCCTACAACAAAAACATTGCAAAATGGTATGACCAGAGAGCTTCTTAGAACCGAATAGTGTTTGCCCTGTGTTATGTGTACACAATACACTCTTTATGTTTTGCTTAAACGGTTGACTGGTTCGTAGACTCGAAAAGATTCAAGAACGAAAGAAAAGTTGCAATTAGAACGGACAATTACTCAGTTTCTTTTACACAGATAGGAGCAGGACAGAATAGAGTCATGTAAACTTTTATTTGTCTGTGTGTAAGTAAAGTAATCTGTAAATAACTGGACTTATGGTCACTTGTCACCTATTATTCTCTCGCTCGCGTTCCATCCCAAAAGTTATTGCTTTATAAGTTTTAGTTGATACTAATGTTCTATATATGCTAGCATTACTTCTCCTATATAGCATATTACAGAATGCTTACAAAACAACAAAGTCGTTTGAGATGCTTCCTGGGAGGCTATGGGGCTGGACAGAAGTCAATGGAAGAGTGACCTCATCTCGTTTTTGCCTCCCTGTAGAAGCAATAAATACATATAACTTTACAACATGCATGCATATTGCACACTATAAAATGGACGCTATGATATTCTCACTTTCCGGTGATTTATTGCCTTTCAATCACTCTGACATCACAAAGCTTCCGAAAAGGCACACAGTTGGAAACAAAGAGAGATTTTATTGTTATGATGGGTCACGTCATTTCAACTTGCAAATAATCTCCCCTTTTATAGAATCTCAGTTAAGGCATATCGTTTACCACTGTTTTTGGTATTATACCTTAATTGTGTGCGAAAAGAAGGGACACTTACTTAGATGTACTGTATCAACTTATCATTATTGTCATTATAGAAATGCGATGCATAATACAAATAATACAGAGCTTTACAACTGAAACCAAAAGCATTACTTGCATACAATATTAAACTATATATTATTCAGTAGTTTTCAGATTTCAAACTCAGTCAAAGACATGGAATTTGTCACTTTCATTTTTTTTACTTCTTATCATTTCCAGTTTTATTTGAAAGTAGTTTTTTACAACTTTTTACACAACCTTTTATTTAAATTCCCCACAGACGTTGGATCATGTGTGGATGTGGATAGGAGTAATCAAAGTTTTTCTTTTTTGGAAAATGTACATTTAAAAACACCCCATGTCCTGTGTGTTGTTCCCTTTCACTGCCATCACATTGCCTCACAATAATATTACGATTTCCATAAAAATCTCTTTTTCTGTGTGAATGTTATAAACGTTGCAGACGGCAGAGCATATATAAGAACAAAAAAATCTGAAATCAGAAAGGAAGAAAAGGGGAAACCATTGGAACGTGATAGGAAGGAAAAGTTAGAAAACACAAACTTTCCGCCTAGTTATTCTTACTCATGCATGTTGACAGTAAAAAGAAACTTGTATTTTTCTGCTCATATAAAAATTATTGTAATAATATATGAAAACCTTCCCAACATTATTACGCTACATGGTTTTCATATGTACGCAATCTTTTTTGAAGCACTATAATATGTAGGATGTGAAACAACATGGATTTTGTTCACATTTCCACTGCCACCACCACTACCACCACAAAATACAAACCAGAAAGTCAGTCAAGAAGGTAAGGTACCTATATAAATATATGCGATATTATGAGAGGCATCATCCTCGTCGCATGATCATCATGAGTTTGAGTACACTTGAAGGAAACTCACACACACACAGAGAAATATAGATACGATCAAAAAGGGTCGACCAGAGTGTCAACTAGGAAAAGAGCAAGGGACTTTTGCCTTTATATCCTTCTTGTCACATTTCTGCTCTCTTACCCGTCCGCAGTGTGTTCAGTGTTCCTCTTTTTTAAAGTCATTTCAACATAAACTTTTAGTTTTTTGTCTTTTTTCTACTAGTGATGGTGGTAAAATGTCTGAAAGTGGCAGTTCTCTGCAGAAAGAGAGAGAGATGTGGAAAGAGTGTCTTCGTGTGCAAAAAGCTTGCAGGGGACAACTTGCAGGTTGTCTGCCTGCTGCTGCCAGAGAGAAGAAGTTCATTGAATTGAATGGTTGTTTTATTGCGCTAGCCATTAGGCCACACACACACACATAGCGAACGACACACATTTTCTCTGAGGAGGGGAAAGTACTTACTTACCTTTTTATTATTAGTAGGTAGTAAAATAGAGTAAAAGTGATAGTGCCTATGAAATAAGAAAGAAAATAGGTATCTTAAAAATGTATAGTCATTTTCTTACTTTTCATCGCAATCGTTTTCTTCTCTCAGACCAGCAGCAGGCGTAAAGTAGGAAAAATAAAATTATATAAATACAGAACTAACCTGCTATCTATACTCGTTTCTCAGACAATAAATGGTCAATGTGATGCTAAAACTTGTGGGGTGATAAGTTACTATATTTTCTCTTGATATGTTATTTTTGGAGGGGAGGTGTATAGCTAGCTGCATGTTGATTTTTTGTGTATAGCGTTTATTATAGTGAAAACAAGAGGGATTCATAGAATGAGTATGAGAGAAACACGGAGGGATAATGTGTAAAATGGAAGAAAGCGAAAAGAAAGCTTGAGATAACTTGAGTAAGTAATCTATTGCAGGGCAGTATTTCGCCAGGTTTCTCTTTCCAACCATTTGTTACATTAAATTGCTGTGTTGGTGGTGGGATAGGACAATAATAAAAAAACCAGTGTATTACCTGATGCTCTTTTTCCTCCTAAAATATAAAGAAGCAACTTGAAAGAGTAAACAAGAAGCGAATTAAAGCTTTATATAGAGCTTTTTAAAGAAGAAAGGGATTTCTCTGTATGTCTGTTTTAGGTATCTTTGTCCATTGTCCAGTTCAGTCCAGCGCCGCGTAAAGCCCGACATTTTGTGAGCGGGTGGGCAAGAGAAAGAAAATAAAGAGAGAGAGTGAGAGGCTTTCAGCTTTCGAAATAAAGAGCTATTTCAACTCTTTCCACTTAATTGTCCATTTTCTTTCTCTTAGTGACTGCATGTTTTCGTCTTGTGGCTTATTGTGTTTTTTTTTCTCCGCGGCTAAAGTAATAAATGGCTGACGGGAAATGAAAGGCAGGGCTAGAGAATCGCCACTTTTCTTCCATCTATGGACATTTTTATATGCAGCGGTTTTTTTTCTTTCTGTTGGGCATTTTGTATACTTGTTGATGTCATGGTGTAACCCTTTGAACTCTTGGAGCATGACAACGCACCCAAATTGCAATAAATTCTTGGAAGGAAGTAAAATGTTATGCATTTTCAAAGTAATAATAATTACTGGGGTTATTTAAAAATTATTGTAATTACTGTTCTGTTCAGGTATATACAATCCGAGTATTTGGTGGTGAAAGTGCGGCGGCAGCTTAAAATGTCTTAGTTTGAAAAATAAGAAGGTTGGAAAAAGGGGCCAAACGAGGAAATAAATAGACGAAATAATTATTAAAAGTTTTTATAGCATTTTTTGTTGTATATTTTACTACCATTTTATAATTTCGCTGTTATGATGATCACGTTACATAAGGGGGAAAATGCTAATTGTGTTGACGTTGTTAGAAAATTTAGAAAATGTATGTGTGTGTGTGTGTGTGTGTGTGTGTGTAAGCGGGACAAGAAAATGGGAAATGAAATGAATAATGCAAATGAACTACATGTCCACAAGGAAAACTCTCTCTGGAACAAGTTTTTAAATGGAGTCATGTCAGAATTGTTATATACCTAGGTATACATTCATAATTTTTTCTTACATGCATGATGATATGATGGCTTATATAAAGCATGTGTTTGGAATTCGGTTTGTGTGTGAGTGTGATGAACATGGAAAAGAAAGAAATATAAAAAAACTTTTTTCTTTTTCTCGTTCTTATATTTGGTCTCTTTTTCTCCAGTGGAGAGAAAATAATAATGAATCAAGTTGTACAATAAACGTTTATATTAGTTTTTGCTGCTCCTATGCTGCTCGGTGGTATTAGTGTTCATGTTTATTCATGATGACGACTCCCTTCTCGCTTTCCAATTTCTTGAGAACATGATGCAAAACAGAAGAGAAATAAAGTAAAAATAAGAATTGGACATGAGAACATGCCCCTGAGGAGAAAAGAAACGAATAATGATATTAAAAAAAGAGATGTAATTTGTACTACATTCATTTCTACAATTTTCTTGATGATAAAATACTTGTAGTATTAGTCGTTCTCTTGTAGGAAAAAGAAAAACGAAGGAAGAAGGCGTTCCATACAGTTTTTGGGTTCCACCCCCGCCTCTTCTTGAGTATATACTATACACACGGCAAGTCAAACTATAAGTCGTTGAAGGATAAAATATTGTATTTCAACTTGTGTATTTTTGTATTCACACAACTGTTGAAAAGAATCATGGAAATAAGGAGAGAGAGAAAAGCGTAAAGGTGATATGGATTGAAAATGATGGAGATTTTTCATGAAGAAAAAATACGTGATTGGGAAAAATTATAGGGAAAAACTGCTCAAGGCATAGTGTGTATAGTGTCGGCATTAGAAAAACGGCTAATTAGATGGTATTAACATCTTAACCATAAAACTTTTCTTTCTATACGTCTCTGCTGATCTCATCATCTCCTGATAAAAATATGTGTATATAAGTAAGACTACCTATATAGGTAAGACTCTTTTCAGGTTTTTGGTCGACATCGTCATTCATTCAATCTCGGTTTAATTGGCTTCGTGACAGTGGTTCCTAATCAAAATCTGAAGGAAATATATACGACGAAGCCCTGCAATGTTGGCAGATACACATAACACACGTTCTGGGAAAATGAAGAAATGTACTTCTTTCCATGTATGTTTTCTTTTGCAGGTCGTTACCAAGAAAAAAAGTTTATTTTTTTGGTTATTTTCTTAGGCTTACATTTGAACACATGCACACACGTGAAATTATCATTATCACTAGAGTGGGGAGAGGGAGGAGTGAAGGAAAATGCAGTTCTGTCTGAGGAATCAAAGAAAAGAAGAAGAAAGATGTTCAATTTATAGTTAGTTTTGTGTAGGGGCTGTTCACGATTAAATAAAATACCAGCTAATGAATGGTATTGTGAGTGCTTCATAGATGGATATCCTGTGGTTGATGATTTATGAACAGCTCCGTCTTTACTACAACTCATGTAAGAAATTTTATTTTTCTTTCTTTTGTGGAACGTGTAACTCGAAAGGAAAGCAAGTTCACAGAAGAAGAAAAATTATCCGAAAGAACGAACGTAACGAATGGGCGTAATTGATGGGAACGCAGAGAATGTATAGAGAAAGTTTTCTCTTCTTGGAAAAAATAAAGAAAGTTTGCTTGATTTGCTTCCTTGCACACACACACACGGAATTGAGTAATTTACTGATGTGATGTTTGGTTTATTGCTGATTTTGCAGAATGCACTGCACTTTTGTGTGATGTGTGATGTTATAAAAAAGTACACATTTGTATAGGGAAAACTGCATATCTGAGCATATGTGTGTGTGTGTGCTCATTTTCTCCGTTTGTTATTATTTGATGGGTGGTTCCATGTTTTCTTTACGTGCTTTTTCATCTGTTACGACTTTCTATTTGGCTTTTTTTCATATTTGTACTACCAGAAAAAAAATATAGTTTGTTGACTGTTATTTGTTCGAGGGGGAGCAATTACGAGAGCAATTTAGTTTTTTGCAATGTTGAACATCGAGTTTTAACACGGGTTTAATTAAATGTAAGAGAAAAAAGTATGAAAAAAGGTTGTCAGTTTTTTGATGAATGATGATAGGGCCTAGAAGCGATGGTAATAAAAGGTGTGTGAATTGTATAAGGTAGACGGGGCGATGTCGCGTTTTTTTATTTCTATAGCTGCCAAAATACTAAAGTGGAATGTAAGAAAAGTACATAAAGGAGAAAGAAAACACTTGAGTTGCATTTTTAAAAAGAGTAAGAGCCTTTATACTGTTTTAAGAGACGTGGTGAGTCGTTAATGGACTCCTGATACGATGTTGACCTGCTGCTTTTATTCTGTTCCTTAGATTAGGCTTGCTGACTTGGCTGTCTTGAAGGGAGAAGAAATGAGATAATGGTTTAAGTGATTTTTAAGTGGTTTTTGTGTAACTCTGATGGAGTGACAATTACATAATAAATAATCTTTTTGCGTGCGTGCGATAAGATGAAGTGTGTAAGAAGAAGAGTTTGTCTTGGTGACTTGTCTTGATTGTCACCTTTTTTTGGAGGAGTGCAGACGGAGGAGGAGGAAGAAAGAATACAGAAAACGTCACTCTTTTTGTTCGCTTTTCAACCCAGAATGCTACACGGCTAGAGCGATAGAAATGACAGATTACTTTTTACTTTTATCTCTTGATTTCTAAAAAAAGTCAAGTTAGGGAGACTGTAGAATAGAAAAAGAAAGCACGACTTATAAAGACACTAGAGGACTTGGTTCAGTCAATCTGTACTGAAAAGCCGACGGTCTGATAAAAAAACGTATACAAAAAATAGCTGTATAGTTTTTCCGATTCTCGGAATCCTTTTGTTTGGTGGCAAAATAAAGACACTGGTCATCTCATATGCATTTAATGTGTGCAGATAAAGACGTCAACAGACAACAGAGCTGCATTGTCGGGCTGGGCTGGAGGAATCGCGTGAGGCTATACTGTCTGAGCAAGACTGCATGACGACATAACTTTCTACTTTTTTTTCTTCAGGAAGACAACAGGATACAATAAAATTGCATTTTCTTAATGAAATTTCTCGGAAGACATGGGCAAAAAGAAAACATGTTAGGTTAGAGTAGAGGATTTTTTGTTGCATTGGCTAATCGTGATAGGTTTTCAGTTTATTTTGTGATGACTTACAAATAGTGACAATGTTGTATGCATCACGACGACAGTGCATTTTTGTAGCTTTGATAGTCGAAGCTGTGGACAGTTTTTGTTCAGTTTTTTTTAGATATGCCCACTCTTTTGGCACAGGGATGGAAGTCTTTAGTAAAGAATGATTTATTTATTTTCTTTTCTGATAGTTTGAGCACACTTCTTTTCCTCTAGTTTACTTTCTCCTGGAAAAGTTTTAATTAAATGCTTAATCCCCCCGAAAAAAGTAAGTTGAGTTTGTCTATTTGTCTTGCTTCTAGTACTCTTTGCGTTTGATGTTGCACAACTAAAAGCCGGAAGTGCATTCTAGTGCACCCATTCCGATAACTGTATGCCTCTGTTGGTTTTGGTGTTTCGATAATGAACAAATACGACAATCGACAATGCACTATACTGCTGTTCGATGCACTTGAGTGAAAAGTAGGAAGAAGATCTATTCTTTGAAGAAGAAGAAGCAGCCACTCCCCTCTTCTTTCTTTAGTTTCTTTCTTCCACTTTCATTATTTTCTCTTTTTCCTTTCCAATCTCTTATTCTTCCCTTCCTCCATTTCAATTTCGTTCTTTCTGTTGTGCAATGTGCAGTGAGGTGCAGACGAGAAAAAACAAGGCATTGACACTAACTACCACACTTGCATTATTCAACTGATGAAATTGGATTCAATAGCTGTTTGTTGGTTCCTCTTTGGTTCTTCGCGAGGGATATCTTCACTGAACCTTAAATGCATTGTACTTATTATTAAAGGAAACAGGAAGACGAGGAAGAAGAAAGAAAAGTTTTTTTTTGGAAATGCTTCACCCTCTGATGATTTTCTTTTGTTTGTGTTTTCCTCTCTGGTCGGGAGTTGTCGTTTGTGGGGGAAGAAAGATAACAGAAGCATAAGAACTTGAGTGAGGAATAATATGAGCTTGCGTCTTCCATTTTTCATTCTTTGACTCTTGAAATTAAAAAGGGCATCGTCATTTTCCCTACTCGTCAATGTCACTTTTTCTTCTTGTGCGTACAAGAAAGATTGGCACTTGCTCTAGAACCTACACACACACACAGCATAGGCAGCATTAAAGAATGTATTTTTGATGACATCAAAATAAAACGACGTTATCCATGATATTTTCATATAACAATATATATTCTCGTTATATGTCTATAATATATACATATATAATTTTTACTTTCTGCGTGTTTGTCTGCTACTTTCCGATAAAAACCCGAGGCAGCGTATTTTATTCTCTTTTCCTTTGAAAATGCTTCTCACAACGGCATACACACAAAGTCTATCGGCATTATTTTTCAAGAGTGGATGATCGTGATGATGATGATGCACATGTCTCTTTTATTAAAGTCAGTGAACCATGCTGAAATGATACTCAATACTTTCTCTCTCGTCAGCTTGCATAGGACAATACAGGCTTTTGAAGAATTTTTTTTCCTTTCTACGTGGGCGTCAAAGAGGTGTTATGTTCCTTTCATGTTGTTGTGTATATGGCAAGTGACAATGCTGATTTTTTTGCATTGATCATCCTCATCCTTTGTTCTTCACTTCAAAAAAATCCTTCAAAAAACCATTTTTGCAATGGAAAGGGCTTCTCTAGTAGCATCTCTTTAAAGTAGCATTTTTTTGTCTGTGACCTGGCCTGAGTGCCTTTAACAACCTATAATGTAGACAATATTTTTTGCCAAGTTGCGTGGTAATATATATGGGCATGTGACATTATGGCATCATATTATATGACGATGATGATCCTTTATCATAATTCATGTTACGTTACATTTTTTTCTGCCTACCTCTCGGTCGCTTTCTGGTATCCCGAAAAAGAAGAAAAAATAGCGAAAGAAAAGCTAGATGAACGAGGAGAAAATCCCTTTGAAGTTCTTGCGTGTCTTTTGCGTATTTGTGTGCTTTTTTTGAAGTTTATGGTCTCAAAAAAGAACCAGAGAGAGAGGGAGAAATATGTAGTATTTATATATTATGTATAATGTATATGAGGACTTAAATCTGTAGTAGATGATGGTATGGTGTTCAGTGAGCTCGCTTAAGCTATGAATTGCTGATCTCTGTCTTTCCGAGAGAAAAAAATGTGATAAGATGATACGCGCCGCGGTTTCTTTTCCTCGCTCGGGTTTTTTTGTATCCTGTGTGGTTTTTGGCTCTAGATTTCTTTTTTTCTGGTGCTCTCGACAAAAATGAGCCGATAACAGATATAATATATTTTTTATGAAAATTATCCTGATCACAATCACCTCTTATCTGGCTCGCTCGGTCTTTTTTGCATGCATAATAATATAGTATTGTATCATCATCTATTGTATCCGCGTATCTTTATCCTCTCCAGCACAAAATTGTAAGCCTTTTTTTTCTTCCATTTTATCCACACAAGTTTATAGAGTAGTGGAACTAATGATAATATTACGGGGGCAACTCCAAAAGCCAACACCATTGCTACCGGCATGTATTTGTATGCAAGTAGGAATAAAAGCTTCTTTTTCAAGATTTGAATGAAATCGATTTCGAATTTTAAATCAAGCCAATATTTTTTAGGTTTCTTTTTTAGAGAAAAAAGGGGTAATTTCTTTTTTAAAAGTGTACCCCCGAAAAGAGAAGCCGCGAATGTTTTCTTTTTCTTCTTTTTTTTTGCTCACAATTCTCAAGTACGCTCTCTCGCTCTCTATCTTATTTAGTCAGTCAGTCCTTTGAAGATTGCTTATTTTACTTGCTTTCAGGAGGCACAGGCAGCAGTGGTGAGAGTGGAAATTGCAGTGGGCAGGGCAGCAGAGCTTTTTGTTATTACTCTTTGTGGTAAAAGTGAGTTCATCATAATATCACATTTTAGAGATCAATAATACACTAAAAACAAGAGCGAGCCGCAGCTAGAAAGAGAGAAGGCGATGGCTAAAGACGAAGCTAGAGTACTCCATACTTTTAGTTAGCATACAAACTTATTGTATAAGGATCATCCCTCTCATCAATGAAAGCAAAACGACTAATAAACAGTAGAAAAAATCTGTTTAGATGCTGTATAGCGGTCATAAAGTCAATTCGTGGTTAATCCACCTAGTTAACCCGAAAACATGTTTCAATTTTCATTTTTCAATAATATTTCCGAAAATCTTGAACAGGTGGTTACATATCTGTGTACGAAGGCTTCTTTGCGTATCGTCATCATCTAGGAATTTCTCGAGAGCGTCTTTTTTTTGTTAAAAACGAAACAATCCTTTAAAAAATATTTTTTGTAAATTGTGATTTAAAAACTAGATGCTGTAAAAAATTCATAAATTTTAGATAGGAAAATAATAATTTATTAGCATACTATGCAGGCTTATATCGGCATGTTATATGAGTAGGAGGAGAACTAAGGTACAACACAACTATGTAGTCCAATTTTGTCCACAAGTCATCCACAATTTACTTTGGTCGGCATCTTTAAAAAGGCGAAGCTACAGAAAACGTTGCACAGAAAAAAATAAAATGGTATTTTCTCCATCACTTCACCTCTTTTTATCTTGTTACCTACATGTCTAGTTTAAGCAATTGTACAATAATCACAAAATAAATCATAAATGCAACAAGAGTGGATTTCAAGTGTACTTTTAATGCCTATATCATAGGTCTCAAGTGAAATATGACATGGCAGAGTGTTCATGGCCGGCACAGGTAGAAGGAACTTAATACGGATCACAGGATGATTTTTTAAGCTTTACTGTTCCTGCTCTAGAGATTAAAAGAATATCTTGTCTCTGTTATTATTATGATTGTTTTGTCTTTTTTTAAACCATGTCTATTGTGAGTAATAATGTGCAATGTGGTATACACCGCGTGTAAGCTACATCAAACAACTTAAAACATTCATATAACTTACCAATGGACAAGTTTACCTTTTTATTATTACCATTACAATAATCAGCTCAACAAACTCACGATGATAGTGTAAAGGAGAAGGGAGGGTTAAAATGGTTATCCTGACTATAACATAGCAATTATTATTACAAAATAAGTCAAGTTTGAACAGTTGGGTTGTATAAGTAAACTAGTATATATACTATTAACATAAAGGATTTTTTTCGTAAATAATAAAAAGACATTTTACACCTCTTTTAATTTTTTTCTTCTTCCTCGTTTATTGGCCGGCTTGGTCCAGCAGGCATGAAAATATTCATCAAAATCAGGATATTTATAATAATATCACGACAGCACTCTCCTCGGATAAATATGATAACATG
>JAQIWO010001071.1:0-11194 GCA_034695405.1 Entomobrya muscorum | reverse complement strand
ATATGCTGATAATAGGGAATGATGAAGATAAAGTTAGAAAAGTTACAGTGAAGATGTTATGATGATGATATAGTAAATGATGGGGGATTACGATGTAGTTATATGTAGGAATTTTCTAGTTTCCTTTCTGCCTCATCGATTGCAGTAGCACTTTGTCCAACTTTATGGCTGCTACATGTGGCGCATACCACATGTAAAATATGATGTGTTGCTATATATTATACAAGCTTCTTTGCCTGTGCAATTGTTTCATAATTTTATTATGCACTTGTACAGATTATTTATGCTTCGCTTGTTGAACCCAACAAGATAAAAAGCCATATCAAATATAGAGCATCTAAACAACCGGGAAAGCCACACTATTCCAAGTGAGCTAATAAGAAATGCATGAACTAAAGACATTGCTTGAATACTCTGGCCAGCTTACAGAATCTAGATACATTACACCTACACACAAGTTGTAAAAGTGTCGTGTTGCTGCTATTGTGTTTATAGGTAAGCATGTCAGATAATAATGCAAGCTTAACATTTCAATAGAAGGGCAAAAAAACCCGGCCGTTGTTGTTTCCACTTTTACTTCTTCCCGTATTATGTGCTTTGTAGTACTACTGCTAGTTCTTTTCTCACACGAAAATGAAGGAAAACATTGGACATTGGACGTGTTTTCATGCATATTTTAGCCGGGAATTGAGAAAACATAGAGTGAGATATATACATACTGTGTATGTATTTACAGCGTGGATTCTTTTTAGCAAAATAGCCCATCGTATATGCATGGGAAGAGCTATACCTTTTAGTCGTTGTAGCACGTGAATTTTCTTCAGGTTTTCGTCAGAATACTAGATTTTCCTAGTCGTCTGAATTGAATATTGCATATATTTGTACATGTACCAACATATACCAACATAAACATGTACATTGAGCAGACATAGAGATAAAAATAAGTAGCTCCAGCCAGAAGATGGAGTAAAGAAAGGAGTAATGTAGAAAAGCTCATGTTAGAAGGAAGGAAACACTGAAAACTAGAAGTCATCCATCTTGGTCAAGTCTCCCAGACCGGACATTATTGTTGGTATGGAGTGTGCATAGTCTTTCTCTCTTTTGCTCTCCTATATCCGCTTGTTTACCGGTATATTTGGCATGTCACAATGTATCTTGTTTGTTTCATTGAAATAAAGAGAGAGAAAAAGGAAAAAGCATCGAGTGCAATGAAATAACACGAGTTCGTAGAAAAGGGAAACGTTGATGAAAATGTGATAAAAAAAAGTTACGACCATTGGACCAGACATGGGTAAAATGAGACAAGCTCTTTAATATATTTGCATAGAAAAATTTGAATGTCTTTTGCCCATTATTACATAAATACACACGCAAGTCTATGTTTTTAACTTTTCACCTTCACAAAAGAGAATGTTAATGACGAAACTGGAATAAAAACCGAAATTGCCACTAAAACTGAGTCTTTCATGCATGAAAAAATGTTTTTATGGTGCATTTTCATGGATTTGATTATAACTACAGCAGTGAAACGAGAATAATATTATTTTTTGCGTTGCAAATATATTAAGCATACCTATTTATAATTCAAATAGCACAGGTAATACAAGTTATGTCTAAACTTTCATAAATACATATAAAGCCCATATCTCTTCTACAAAAATGGAAAGCAGAAGTGGAGGCCAAAAAACAAGATTATTGCATGTCCAAACTTCACTTCACCACACTATATGACTCGGTTACTACAAGAACCACTTACTAACGACTGTATCGTGCATTTATGTTTGTGTGGGCTTTATATAGCTTGTTCTTCTCGTCACACTGAAGAGATATGAACGCAAAAAATACAATAAAATATTTTCATATGTACTCAACAAATCCACAGAGGGAAAGTTTTTTCTTCTTCGATTGTATTATATGACTGTAAAGAAGTTACCAACACGAGTAGGATAGGCTGACTGTTATTATTGCCTTTATTATTACTACTAATACCATTATGAAATTACCACACGACACACTAATATATATTCCACCGTTACCTTACGGTTTAATGTAATAACTCCTCTAACGTGCATGCTTATGGAGAAATTGAGATGTCTATCTTTCTGCATGCATGCAAAAACTAATAGAATAAAATTTGACATGAGTATGCTTTTTTGGTTAGTGGTTCGGGCTCGTTCAGCTGAGAATTAAAACCGAGACAGGAATGAGGTGAGGAGAGTCTTTCTTGCTTGGTCTCATGCATGTCACCAAATAAAAAAAGAGTGAGCTCAACGTACCTATTTCCGCTAAAAACACATTACAGATTACAAAAAACCCAATTGAGAAAAGCCACTGCCATCAGCCATTACCACAAAACATCCCCAATACAATTCTAAGTTTAATAACATTCTATGCGTACACACGCCAACCATCTCACTTTGCTTTCTTTCTTTTTCATTACTTGCGAATAAATAAAATAACTTCCACACAAATGAATGTCCAAAGTAAATTGAAGAACTTTCATGTAGCACACCGACGCGTATAGGATGTACCGGTGATAACCCAACAAGAATGGGTTCACTCCACTTGTTTTATTTTTACTTTTATCACAGTCATTCCGGTTTATTTGCTCAAGATTCCAACTACCGTCTCCCATAGTACATACCTGTATGTGAATCACACCAATGTGTGCAGACTTGGGAGTCTTCTCTTATTAACATTTATATGGTGTGTGTCTATTTTCAGAAATGCAATAATAATACAACATGAAGCTTTTACCACAATGTTATTTTTGTACACCTTGGCCTATAGATTTTACAGAAGATATGAAGTATTTGCCTTTGTAACTGCACCTTGCTATTATTTATTAGCCTTTGAGAATTAGATAGTTTACATGTACCTGCCCGCGTGGCGGTGGTTATGTGGCTCTTTCTCAAGCTCACCCACTACTATCGGTCCCTCTGATGATAAGTAGTAAGTAGTTGTACATTTTTAAAGTGAGCGAAAAAATATAAAATGCAGCAAACATGCTGCAAGATACTGCGCACTTTAAGCTTTCACTCTATGAAAATAAGGAAAGTATTCTTGGATATAAAATGTATAGAATACACGTAATAATACCGGATAAAACATCAACAAACAAGATGATTATTAGAAAGATAAATTTATTTTATGGAAATTATTCACAAAGTGCTTAAAGTGTTTATAGCATGGGTTGCAATAAAAACAGTCTACTCAGACTCGCAGTTCTAGGGCTGCAGCATGCAATTTCGGATTATTGTCTAATAGCAAAAATTACATAAATTATTTATTCATATGCCAAAGAAGTAAAATATGTGCTTACTTTTATTTTAAATGTTTCTAGTTTTATTCGTCTTGTACGACTTCTGTACATAATTTGTTAATGGTTTCAACTTACAAAAACAACCATAAAGCCGAATCCATTCCGAAACGAAGCAAATACCGACCTTGCAAAAGTCTTTTACAATCATACGAAACATCTCATTCGACCGGAAATTTTAAAAAGATATAAATTACTGCCGTAGGTATGCGTAATACTATTTGACAAGCCATAAAGACATCTTCAAAATGATATATAAATATATTTATTTTCTTACATCGTCAGTATTGTTTGCTCTAAACTAGAGTTTGACTTATGTAAAGAGTCTAGCACTTCATTACATAAACAGATGCAATCATTTTACAACATCTTACTATTTAGACAAAAGCACAGATAGCATCTTTAAATTGTATATAGTATGTAGCCTCAAAGTCAACACACAAACTGCAGGCAGCAGAACGAGCAAAACAAAACTTTGTTTTCGACTTTATTTCTGTTCTGCCAACGCACCATATTGTACTCTCTCGCCAACGTCGACTTCAAAAACAAGTTTTGTGATATCAACATGGTTCTTTTTCACTTTGATCTTGTTCTTTACTTTAAAAAAGCGCATATCAGCGTTTTCCCGACTTTCTTTACACTCACATTCCACTTTTAAAAAGTGCATATATTATTAACTTCACTATCTATACATGGTTTCTCTACTAACGAATCAACCAATGTGAATATACTAGTACATACATATGGTTTTATTATTATTAAAGTAGAACGTTCGCATTTTTATATTGCCTCTATATATTTATGTAAAAAAAAATATTTGTAAAATTAAACTAGGACATTTTTCATCTTGAAGTGCAAAGTATGGAGATGTGTAATCCTTTGAAAAAGTATGAGTGGTAGCCTTCACTTCACTCAACTTTCAAGAGATGACTTATCGCAAGCTTTGTAAATCATATAATATATGTGGCGAAGGGATAAGTTTTCGGTTATCCTTATCCACTTTTCAACCAAGCTAAGATTATGAGAAATTTATGTACAGTTCCTTATATTACAAGCATTTTCTTAGCTGTTTAAGAATTGACATGCATACTTTTAAAAAGTTTTATCAAACTCGTGTTTATCTTGAGCAACTTTAAAACTCGTGTATTACAATATTAAATTAAACAACAAGAAAAACCATCGCGAAAGTGTTGTCCCTACGAAAACTTTACTTGGTTAGGCACATCATATAAATTCGACTTCTGTTGTAAACGCATTTATCTGGATATTATCCGGACAAAAATACATGCCCGGCTCTTTTTACTGTATATTTAATGGCAACTATATATTTTAAGTTTGAACATGTCTTAATTTCTCTGAGTTTTTGGCATGTCTTTCTATTTTCCCTTTATCATCATGATATCATCACTGGTCGTGGTAATGGAAAGACACGCAGTTTGCTGGTGATCATAATGATGATGATACAAAAGATGAGAGAGAAAGAGAGTTTCAATTAGAAAGCAACCTTGACTTTTGCCTGTGTTGTAAATGCGTTCTTGAAAATGCAAGCATGGGATCGCTTGACTGGTTGTTATTACGCTGTAAAGTTTGAGAAAAGACATTCTGTTGTTTGTAGGTTTTTGCTTATACCACACGTAATTAGTAGTTGCATATGCATGAGTGTAAATGCTAATGGGTAAACAAGCCAAAGAACAGAATTGTATTCCTCAACGTGCAAAACATATTGCATCGCATTTTTGTCATACTAATTTAAAGTGGCAGCGTTTAATTTATTTCTGCCTTGTTCCATTCAATATTTGGCAGCAAGGTCAAATGTAGGTCTGTACTTGGTAATCATAGCCATGATGAGAGGAATAATAAGACTAAAAAAGATAGGAAATTGAGGAAAATCTCATTAGCGTAATGAAATGACCTTAACCAAGAATACAAACGAGAGACAATATATAGCACTAAATGTCGTCGTATCAAATACCTAAATAGCCTGATTCACTGACACTGTCATACTTTCATTTCCAGTAACCTTCCATATTATGCATTCTTCTCTTATTCATTTCAAAATCAAATTGAATTTTTATAAGAGGATATGCCCCGCATTTTGTTAAAAGTATTTCTAACAATAAAACTCACGCCTCAACGAAATCCCGGATTTTCATTTTAAAGCGACATGAAAAACGATGTAATGAAAATTTTCTCTTTTAGCTCTTTCAAATAGTGTTGAGAGTAAAAAGAGGGAAAAATTTCCGGCAACCATAGATCACTATAAAACTGAGATGCAAAGAATATAAAAATAATATAAAAATAATAATGCTAAAGAAATGTGATACAAAAACTTGCTGTACTCTCATGAGCTTTAAAACTACGATCCCACTTGTTTTGGATTCTTTTCGGGTGAAATCCAACAATCACACTTTTGTGCATAATAATATGTAACCTGCTGAATGCTAGTCTGCTAAAAAAACCATAAAAATGAGAAGAAGAAAATATATGACAATGATCACGATGATTTTTTTGAGTTTCTATATATATTCACCCACTTGCACTGTAGATTGCATTCAGACAAAACCGACTTTGGAACGTTTCCAGTGAGAGGATAAATAAATGTATGAAAAAGCAGCGTCAAAATATACCGGCACCGCGTAGTGGCAGTGTAGTACTTTCACCACCGTCATTACATCTACTACCCGTACAATCGTCCCATTTTAAAAATATATACACACGCAGTCTAAACTAAACGAGATGCATGCATGCATCCCCTCTTTTATATTCATTTTCTTATGTTTGCGTTCAAACTTATACATTTCCATTTCACAAACGTTCACTACTCAGGATGCTGCTGCTGGATGAAGGGTAAAAATGGAATATCAACGGAGAAAAAGTATTTACGAGCCATTGCAGTAATATCATGACACGACACGTATATTTTATACTGGAGAATACCCTCACAAGTCACAAGACAAGAAAAATACAAAAAAACTTGAATTGCTTTTGATTGTATATGTGTTTTTTGGTAGTTTAGGGAAGATTTTGTTGGCTAAAGTTTTTTTTGCGTGTGGATAAGAGATACATTTAAGGAAGAAGAATGAAGTACAGTGGAGAATGGATAGTCTTGTTTTACCGTGAGAAATAATAGGATTGCTTTTATATAGAGTAAATTTATATATATAAGAGTGTTAGTTTTGTTCTTGAAATGAGCAAATGAATACAGTGCGCACACATGCATGTAGTTGCTTACATACTGGTCATAAGTACAAATAAAAGTTCAAAAGATGACAGGGTAAAAGGCTAAAGGGCTACAAGAAACAAGTAAAAGTTTAAGCAAGTTTAGTTGACTACATGGACTATAAAACGTGTATATAGTGAATGGCTGAGTTGACGATACAGATAAATGCCCAAAGACACATTTGTATGCAGATTTTTCTAAAAGAAAAACGGAACATGGGAGGCATGGGTCATTGCAACTCGATTTATCACCCGTACAAGAGGAAAGAGAACTATAACAGATTCTTGGGTAATTTAAGAAAGAAACGAGAGAGTTGGATTATGCATACTAAAGCATGAGGCAGAGATGACAATGGTATGGTATTCACATCAGGAGCGAAGAGATGAGCATAAAAAATAGGAAAATGGTGAAAGCGGAGATTTTGTAATGCAATATGGTATGCATGGAGTATAAAAACCCTTACGTACATTTTGCTGTCGATTATATCGCACTGATTGTGTGCTTCGAATGATGATATTACTTTCAAGTTTGGCACACTGCTTTTAAAAGAGGGAAAACATATAGATGCCTAAAAATACATGCGAAGGATCAATGTAGAAAAGTATCATCATCACCACCTCGTCTTTACGTATCTCTGCAAATGTGACCAACTCATTGATAAAGAATGGTTCCAAGTTTTGCTTCCAATCAAACGGAATTTCACTCGTAATACCAACAAAACCACTACTACTTCTGATCGTTGACCGTGCACAATTGGATAATGTCCAGAGTCCAGAGAATGAAGAGAAGAGGAAGGGGATCGAGAGATTTATGTGGCATATGGGGATCTCTATCAAATCATCAAAGCAAAAATGCAAGACAAAGGCAAAAGGAGAGCAGCGCCATATAGACTTCTGAATGGGCTCCTATTTCGTAATTGACAATGAAGAGGAGGGTCACGTCCTTTTGGTAGAGCCTAAAGACAAGCAAGATAGTAAACTGAAGAGGCTGGGTACTTGTCAGGTTAGAGCATTTACGCAAGCTAGTGAGTTGAAGTGATGAAAGTGAAACCACCTTCACGGTCGATTGGATAGAAAATACCACAAAAAAAAAGAAAAGCTCCTAGATGAAAAGTAGATTTAGGAGAAAATTAAGAAGGGACGGTCCCTTTTTTCCTCCAAGCAGAAACAAAGATGATAGATGAACAAAGACAGGCTTAATTTAATCTTCAGGGAAAGGAAGCAGAAGTATGCAGTACTTTTTTTCAATTTTCCTCTTCAACGCGGCAATGAAGAACAGAACAAAAATCGACTCACTCGTTGCAAAAACGTTACTGATGGGATCTACAGAAGAATCAAGAAAGTCTCTTTGTGGAACAACACCAACTTCTTCAAAGAATCAATGTCGTAATCCTCAATAAAGAATAAACAGAATAGAGACTAGGGCAAGGTCACCATTTAACACCGTACATCAGCGGTATCATGCAATGCTTGTTGTAAAGAAAGCCATCATTTGAGCATTAGAGGATAAAATGACAAAACAAATTTTCAAAGAGAATAAAACTAATGTAAACCTATTATTACTTTCTTTCTTCTCGTTGTTACCTTTCCCCTGTAATAAAAATATGCAAACTGGAACTTTCTTGTTATATGGATAACTAGTAATAAACTTTACTGCTTGCTTGTTTATAACTTTATTCCGTCGTTTTAAAGGAAATGAAAACAGGCTTAAAATAAATCTACTTAGCGTGCAAACGAAATGGTACTTATCTATTTACCTATTTGAGGAAAACAGCATGAAAAAAAAATGAGAATGACTTTTGTTCTCCTTTTCCTTCCTGTGAACTTTGTTATTATTGTTGGCTAGCTTTAGGAGAAGTAGGGATTTTCTTGTGAAGAAGAAAAAGCACAGTAGAGGCAGAGCCTCTCAAAGCGAATAAAAAAATAAAATAAAACAACCATTGAGATCAAATAACAGGTATGTCGGTTGTATGTACAAGGTAAAGGTAGAAAAAGTAGGTAGGTGTATGTATACCTGACAAGAAAACTGTGCTGTACAAAATAATGAGAAAAAGAAACAATGCAAAATGTTTCATCTCGAAACATGCTTTCTTGCAGTAAATAGTTAGCAGGAGGTAAGCAACAAAAATAGTATTGTCACGCAAACCTGATAGCAAGGCAAGTTGGCATGTGCATACCTCAGTTTGGCTGCATCAACCAACAGAGGAACGGAATTTTTGTCTGCAAGTTATTTAGAAATTAGTGTAGCAGAGAAACGGGAGAAAGAGAGAGTGATTGAGGCTTTGAAGCAAGTGTAAGAGGAACATATTATTATTATTATATGAGATTTAGACTATCAAATCGAATCACAATCCAAGATCGGCTGGAATGAGTTGATAAGATAAAATCGCACATGACATGATACAAAATGTGTGTGTATTCAGGTAGGTAGCCAAACGTTATTAGCCTCTGTTGTATGATATAGCAAAAAAGGGGAAATTAACCAGACGGATAAAAAAAATAAGCTGAACTAGTAAAAAAATACCTCTTCTTTTCTTTTGCAAGTGGCGTGAGATCTCACTCAACTGTTCTTATTCATAGTCCCCCTTCTCCCTTCCTTTTGTGCCTGAGAGAGAGAAAGTATACTTGTTCCTGATTGCTCTATTGTCCTCTTTTATAGAATTCCAAGAAAATGTTCTCAAGCCAATTCCCCTTCCTTTCTTTGCAGCGTCTCTATAAAAATTACTTTCTCAACACTTAAGTTATTAGTTGCTCCTCTCTCTCTCTCTCTTGCTCGCGATTTCAGCCTTCTTGAGCATATAATATATGTATCTAGACAGATATTTTCTCCTTTTCGAAGATTAGAAAAAGGATTTAAAATAGCCCAGAGATAAATGTAATAACTAATTCACGTGTGTGTAGACTACTTCCAGAAATGTACAGGCAATTTTCACAAGAAACACCAACTTTCACTAATACAATTTGGCATTGTCATGTCATGTGTGTGCTTGGCTTTGGGTATGCATGCACAGGGAAACAGGCAAAGAGTCTTAATTTAAGCCTCTAGTTCCACCTGAGGTACTCAAGCAGGGTTATTTGCAATACGGGGCTATATTACAGTGTTAGTATATGTGTATCGGTATTGAGTAGCATTTTTGTGGTATGGCATTAGTTGCAGATATTACAAGAGACTTGGTAATAACATGACATGCACAGGATAAAAAGGAGAACATGTGGATTTTTGTAATATTACAATCTCACGCTCATTTAAATCCCTTGAAAATGGTTTCAATTCGTCTACATCACCCCTTGGAAAAGAACAATGACTCCTTTTTCCTCTCTGAAACCTGGGAATATGCACATCTCACTATTAAACGGCACAGGAGGGATATGGCTTATATTTGGCAGCATCTCCACTCCTTAGTGTGGAAAACTTCTCTGCATAAGAATCCCGTTATATTTCACTGTTACTGTAATGTGATTTCACGAGTTTGCCCATTAGTTGAGATGTTGTGTAGTGGAATTAACTAGGTTATATTTAACTTGTCGATCTGAAGTATTACATTTTAGTGTACAACATAAACTTATCCACTCTACGATTTTGCACGTCATCAAATACATCTCTCCTCCTGTTTATTCGGAAATGTCAGAGTTTCACCACCACCGCCACCAAACACAAAAATCAGACGTGGGTTTGGTGTGGGCAGTTGGATATCTCAAAACCGGTAATGGTAATACATATGTGTGTATGTGTACCATCAACTTGCACCTATTTCTATAGAATATTTCCGCTGTACATGTAAGTAAGAAAGTTCGAGATTTTGTCACTACACAACATGTTACCATTACTTTCTCCCAGCTACTGTCCCAGGTCCTTATGTACTCTGAGAACGGAAAAGAATGGGGATTTACTGCTGTAAATGCAACATTCAAAGCCAAGTCTGGAGCTCCATAGAAGAAGGCAATGTCAGGGAAAAATTCAGCGAGAAGGATAATATCCTGAATAGCCCTCTCGTCACTTCTCACTCTTCTCATTTTATGCTTTTATTGTCACCACTTCTCTTCTCAAACAACAATAACCAAACAAGCCATACAACAGCTACAACCTGCTCTATCTACACTTCAGCTTGACGAGATTATCTCTGCCATTATCACACATACATATGTACTTTTGGATCTAGACTACTTACCTTCACATGTCTTTACATACACAGACATACAAAGAAAGAGAGAGAGAGTGCAATAACGGGGAGCATTTGAAAAGCACTTTAGAATAGAAAAAAAAACATTTCCTCGCTAGGTTTAAAGAGACAAAAAAAATAAAATATTCCATTACATTTCAGCCTTTGGATAGCTTAACTTGTATTTTTAATCTAGTTCAATTGTCATAAAAATTGAATTGGGTCATAAGAGCACCCAATAAATATTATTTTGAAAGTGGACATGTGTGTGAGCTTTGCAACTGTGGTCGCGTGAGTATTGTGCTTGGCTAGCAGTTTTCAATGAAATAAAGATAAAGTGGGATTTAGCAATAATAAGCAGTTGCGCTACAATCGTCACTGTAACATAAAACAAACAATTGCTGCACTCACCCAGTTATTTTGGCCCTACTGCATGTTGCCAAAAGAGTTGTAAAGTAAAAATATAAACGAAGGTCATTGTTGCATTGTTAGGTAT